>LR564644.1:7270-28826 GCA_900536345.3 Caenorhabditis sp. 39 LS-2015 | reverse complement strand
AAAATCATGACACTTTCAGTGAAAAGTTTTCGAGAGAACACGGTTTTTAGAGTTCCTGTACAAAAATATCAGTTTTCCAGCTTTCTTGAAAAATTTTTCAACTAAAAGTGTCAAGTATTTTATATTAATTTGATTCTCTTATTGATACGGAATGGAATCCAAAATTTGAGATCAATCCTATAAGAATCCGCTGAGTTAGCCGAATTCTCCTCTATTCCGCCGCAATTTTTCGCGAGACTTGCGACGAGAGAGCGCCGCCACTGTGAGAGACGCAGAGAAAGAGACGACCGCTCTAGAGCGAATGTTTGGCCTAGAGCGACTCAGAAAGCCCCGCGCGCCCACCTCTGATTTAAAATATTAAATTTAAAATTGCTCAATAAAAAATTGACAGAAATTTTCTCATTTTTCGAAAAAAAAAAGGTTTTTTTTTCAAAAGTTCAATAATTTTCAAAATTAAGTAAAAAAAATTAATTACCATTTTTTTTAGGAAAACTAATTTTTTATTTTTGAAGAAATTAAAATTTTAATGGAAATAAATCAAATTTGAAAGTTAAAAAATATTAAAATTAAAAAATTTTTGAGAATTTTGTTTTTGAAAAATTGCAATTTTTATACAAATTTTTGTTTTTTAAACGGAAAAGTTAATATCAATGTTCAGAAATCGTAGATAAATTTTAAATATTTTTTTAAACCAAATTTAATTAATTTCAATTTTTAAAATTAAATTTTTTTTCTCAAAATTTTTCCGAAAAAGGTTGTTTCGAAAAGCTTCAATAACTTTTTTTTAATTTTTAGACAATTTTTTTTTTTAATTTTTTCAAATTTTAGCTACACCATCCAACCGGGCGGCACACTGCTCATTAACTCGCCGAACAGATCACATGTCGAAAGATACGTTTGCGTGGTGGAAAATCAGCAGGGAAAGGTGTATGGAATTGTGAAATTCAGGTATGCTAAAGTCATTTTTTTTATTTTCAAGATTTTTTTTAAAAATTAGTTTTAAAACTGAATGTTGCAAAAAATTCCAATTAAAAATCAAATTTTATACTTAAATAATTTTGAAAATATTTTAATTTAATTATTAAAAATGAAAAAAAAAATTAAAAATTTGTTTTACAATTTTAATTTGATTTTTTTTAGCGAATTTAATTTTTTTTTAAATTAAAGTGTTTTATTTTAATTGAATTTCCATAATTTCAGACTGGACTACCAGGATTGGTACAGCTACGACGTCTTCCACTCGGTGTTCTGGGGCGGTCTTGCCACGTCACTTATCGTTTGCCTCGTGTCATTTTTGCTGAATGTCACATGGATTTTGACAAGGAAAAGTGCTCTTTGGTGGATTCAGAGGTGAGCATTTTTTGTTGCTGAATGTTTCAAATTTAAACAAAAAAAATGCGTTGAATCGGTAAAAATTGAGGAAAATATTTTTTTCAGTTTCAGAGAATTTTGAAATTTTGAGTTTTTGAAATTTCCGTTAGTTCAAACTCTCTAATATTTATCAAATTTACAAAAATATATTTGAAAAAACTGATTTTTTAATTTTTGAAATATATTTTTGATAATTTTCAAGTGTAAAAATATGTTTATGTGTTTTTTTAAATTTCGAACAAAATTATTTGAAAATTAAAATTTTTCTTTTTTAAATGGCAAGTTGCCATTGGCAATTTGAATTTTTGTTGTCAGAAAATCTTAAATGTTCAAAATATATTTTTTTTTTCATGTTTACAAAAAAAGTTTGATTATTCAAATTTGTGAGTTTTGCGAAATTTTTAGAAATAATTTTTTTTTAAATTTAAATTTTCTAACAGAAAAATTAAAATTTCATTGATACTCGATTTATGGTAAATTAATTTTTAAATTTTTCAAAAAATTGATTTTAGAAAATTTCTAAATTTATTTCATTTTCACTTTATCATAAAATTTTTTCTCGAAATTGAAAAAAATAAACTTATTTTTTTATCGATTCGAGATTTTTGAATTTTCAACAAAAAAATTATTTTTCAAAATTTCAAAAAATATTTTTATCTCCTAAATTTGCAGAGCCGAACGTCTATCCCGAGTGCGTAAAATGGTGGAAGCGATGGAAAAATACCGTGTCCGTCAAATGGAATCCCTCCACGACAAATACACGAAACGCGTACAAATCGTCCGCGACAACTACCATCAACAAGTCGAAGCGCTGCGAGTTTCCTACAACGCTCAGCAGGAGAAGTTCCAGAACTATCGAGCCGCCCAGGTCGACGCGGTACACTCGCATTTGGATGCGATGAGGGACGGATACAATAATCAGTTGGGAAGGGTCAGGGAGTACGGATCGAAGAGGGCCGAACAGTTGTGGGAGAGCTATGAGAGACAGGTGGGTTGGAAATATTTAAAAAAAAAAAAACCAAGTAAAAAGTGATTAATAATTGAAAAATATTGAAAAAAAATGGGCAAAAATTTGAAGGTGTTTAAAAAAAATTTAATTTTGGAAGTAAAAGTTATTATAATTTTAAAAAAAGTTTGTAGGTTTTTCAAAAATTAAAAAAAAAGAAATTTCTGGATTTTTAAGGATTTTGGAAGGGATTGGACATTTTTTAAATAATTTCTTCCAATAAAAATTGTTTTTAAAAAAAAATTGTGTAAATTTTTCAAAAATCAAAAGATTATTTTTCAAGATTAAATTTTTTTTAATCTATCATTTTTTAAACTAACATTTATACATACTATTGGATTTTTGAAATTTTGAAAACTATTTTCAAAAGCAAATTTCTGTTGATTCATTCATTTCAATTAATTCAAAAATTATTATTATTAATTCAAAAAAAAAAGATTTTTTAGGATTTAAATTTTTTAAATTATTCATTTTTCTAAAATTAAGTTAAGTTTAGTTTAGTATTTGTTTTAAAAATTGAAAAAAAAAATTGAATTTCAAACAAAAAAATTGCTTTAAAAAAAATCAAAATAGGAAATTATTTTTTATTAAATTATGAAAAAAAAAAAATTTAATTTTAATTTTTTTTTGTTTTTTTTTCATTTTCAACTTTCAGGTCAACCGAATGCGCACATTCAGTCTTCAACACCGTCTGAAAATGATGAGACAGTACAAAGTGAAGCAGCGATATGTGAACAAGTTGCTCGAATCGTTCCAAGCTTCTTCGCCGGATGTTCAGTTGGAGAATGTACGTTTGAAAATTTAAATATATAAATTAAAGTTATTTTTTATTCGAAATATTTTCAAAATTTATTTCAATTTTAAAATTATTTTTGAAAATATTAAATTTCTAAAATAATTTTTTGATTATATCAAGAAAAATGAATAGAAGTAAAATTTAGAGAAAAATTTAATATCCAATTTTTGAATTTTTTTCAATGTTTTACCGCTTATTTGAAAATTTTGTGAAAAAAATCAAGTTTAAATAAGTAATTGTTCAAAATGTTTTTAACATTCACTTAAGCAAACACAATTCAATTTCCACATTGTAAAATAATCAGTTTTTTTCAATATTTAAAATTCACTTTTGGCTTTCTTGAAATTTTTAATTGGAAAAAAATGAATTTGAACAAATTAAAATTTTTTAGAATTTTTCAAAATCAAATCATATTGATTTCCCAAATGCTAATCTCCTCAGCTTTTCCAGGAAGAAAAAGTGCGTGCCGCTCTCGAAATCCCCGACGATCTGGGACCGATCGACGGCGGATCCATGGACACCCCGTCGCGGCTCTCGCGGAGCTCGTCATTCCACAGTTTGCCAGAATATGTGATTGATGAACAGGGAAATGTACGGCCTGGCATCATTCCGAACAACTCGACGACTGCTATTAGGTGGGCTATTTTTGAAAATTAAAAAAAAATTGAATTTAAAAAATTAGAGCTAAAGATAAGAGTTATTTTCATTGGAAATTAGATTTTCAGAATTTTTTTAAAATTTAAATCTTTTTAAGCACTGCAAAATTTTTAAAAAATAAGGAATTAAAAAAAGAAAACAAAAAATCAGAATTAAGGAAATTTGAAAGATTTTAAAATTATTCTTGGATTTAGTAATAAAACTAATTAAGAATAGATTTTGCACAAAAGAACTTTAAATTTTAATGAAAAAAACCTTTTTTCAATTTTTTTTTATAGTAAAGTTATTTTTAAAATTTTACTTTAAAATTTTGAATTAAGAATATTTTTGAAAATAAATTAAGAATATTTTTGAAAATAAAAGATTGTGTCCTAAATACTTAGTTCAATTTAAAAAAATGGGTATACCTTCTTTTTTAGTTTAAAAAAATTTGATTAAGAAAAAAACAATAATTAAAAAAAAAATGTATGACAATTTTTTCAACTATTTATTTTATTTTATTTCAAAAAATTCCGCGACCTACCTGCTCAATTCCCGTCTCAAACCCAGCCAATATTCTCCAGATTCACCACCACCTCGACCAACAACAAACCGTCAACATCTTCCGCTTCTGGAGGTCCGTCGACGTCATCCGCCTCCTCATCATCCGGATATCCACGTTCTCCCGATGACTCCCCACCAAAATTGTGAAAAGAAAAACAAATATAACCATGTCCCGCAATTAAACAAGCATTCCCAAAACGAGATGCCATTTTCCATTTTCTTGAGACAAAAAAAATCGAAAAATTCGCAAAATACTTATATATGTTTAATGATGTATAATCAGGATGCCCCTCAATCCAGAGCTTTGTCAGTGTCTGTGTACTTTAATTCTATTTGAATATTTGACAAATTTTCAAAAACATAAAATTCTTGTAGAAATTTTTAAAATTAATTATTTTTCAAAAATTTAATTCAAAAATATAGGAAAAAATTAATTTTTTTAAATTTTAAAATTTAAGAAAATTAAATTTTTATTTAAATGTTTTTTTTAGAAAATTCAAAAATTAAAAAAAATTAAATTTTTATTTAAATATTTTTAAAAAAATTTTAAAATTAAAAAATTTAGAAAAAAATATTAATTTTTTTTTTTTTTTTTTTTTTTTTCAAATTTTTTAAAAAAAATTTAATGAATTTAATTTTAATTATTAGATTTTCTAAATTTCAAATTTCCCTGAAAATTTAAAAAAAAAAATTATTTTTTTCAATTTGTCGAAAAAATTTCGGGTGAAAAAAATTGGAAAATTAAATTTTTAGAAATAATTTTTTTTTTCAAAAATTATTTTCGAAAACTGAAAAGTTTTTTTGTTGAAAAATTCAAATTCGATTCGAAAATTCCAAAAAAATTTAGTTTTTTTCTGGATTACTGTAAAATATATAATAGGCGTTTTTAGTTCTAAAATATGGAATTTTCCAGAAAAAACGCTCCCCGTTCCCACGAGGGACGCGCGCATAGTCATCGAAAATTCCCCAAGCGATAACACAATTTATGGTTTTTTCTCCGCCGCCCCTTGCCCCCTCGTGTCTTTTTGAAAGGAAAAATAGACAAAGTTGACTTGAAACGCATCGTTTATTCTATTCACTTCTTGTTTGGGAACGAAGAGAAAATCTCATTTTTTTCAATTGATTTTTTTCTGTTTTTGACAAGATGAAGATTGTGACGGTGAGTATTTTGATTTCAAAAAAATAAGAAAAATAATTTGTTTTAATAAAAAAATTGAAATTTATTTTTTAAGATATCTCATTTAAAAATCAAATTCAATATTGAAATATCAAGTGGAAAAATTAAAAATAATTTTTCTGGAATCAAATTTTCTAAAAAATTAGAATATAGAAAGATAGAATTGAAAAAAATAATATTTTTTTGATATTTTTTTGAATTTACAAGTTTGAATTGTCTTAAAAGGTTTGAAATTCGAAATTTGAAAAATTATTCGGAAAATAAATAAAATTCTGATGTCATCATAATTTTTTTTAATTTGAATAATTTTGGATTAATTTATTAAATTTTTCTCAAAATCTTCATTTTTTAATTGATTTTTTTAATTTTCGCTATCAGAATATTTAAAATCAAAAATTAAAAAATGCCAGGTATTCGAAAAAAAATTTAAAAGAAAAAATTTAAATTTTCATTTATTTAAAACAAACAAATCGAAACTCAACTTCCCAATTCAAAAATCTTATCAATTTATTAAAAATTTCCAATTTTTTCCAAAAAAAATGCAAAATTTCCAATTTCCAGCTCTCCCTGCTCTCCGTTCTTCTCCTTCTTCCAACTATTATCCAATCTGAGGATTCTTCAAATTTCACGTCCTCTGAAGAGCTTCATCTTCTGATTCAGAATTCCTCATCTCAGAATCTGAATCTCACAAGCGACCAAGACGTAGAAATAGGAGAAGTAGAAGAATGGGATGACGATCACGACGGCCTTGTCAGAATCCCTTTGAATTCGGAAATTTATCGAGGAATTCGACTAGAAGTCACGTCATCTGAAGCAGAAGGATCTTCAGAATCCACTTCAACGTCTTCAGAATCCCTTGTCAAATCAGCCGGAGCTTTCGGAGCAGCAGAATCATCTTCCGAAACCCCCTACCTCCCGCTGCTCACCCGCTGCTCCTCCGACACGGACTGCCCGATCGATCGCTCGTGCGAACACAACAAGTGCCTGATTTCGCCGACGCACCATAAGATTTTCGGCTTCTTGCCAAGATTCATCCGATGTCGACAACCAATCGATTGCCCATCTGGCAACAAGTGTCTTTTCAACAAGTGCATTCCGTTTCATTGGTGACATGGTTTTTTTGTTGTGGCTTTTGTTTTTTTTTCCGTGAAAAAAATCAATAAAGTGCATAATTTGGTGTACAGTAAATTCCGCTGTTAAACTGCCAATTTCCACTGATAACAGCTCATTCAACTGATAAGATAAAAAGAAGGATCATAAGGTCTCACATCAACTTTAAAATTATTATTGATTTCTTATTTTCTCAAACGTCATCAAAAGTAATGATTCATCGTCATGGATTTCTATTTTTAACACTGGTAAGTGAGTCAGTGAACTCACAAGGGAATCTTTTTCACGAAGGCTGGAATTTTGAAAAACGGACATCACAGATCGATAGAGCGTCCTTGAATTAGAATATTTTCGTCCTCAAAACCTGCTAAATACCATTTTATAATTGAAACATTGGATTTTTCAAATTTATAGTGAAAATTGCTGAATTTTGAGCAAATTCAGTGTCTCAAAATGATATTTAGCAGGTTTTGAAAACGGAAATGTCAAGGACGCTCTTTCAATCCACAAAGTCCGTCTTCAAAATTTGCAACCTTCGTATAAAAGGTTTCCTTGTCAGATAAATCGTTCGGAATTAATTTTATTCTTGTTATCTTTCATTTTCTTTCGTTTTAATTCCAGAAAACGTTTTGGAATTAACAAGGGAACCTTTTATACGAAGGTTGGAAATTCGAAAAACGGATTTCACAGATCGATAGAGCGTCCTCAAATTAGTATGTTTCCGTTTTCAAAACCTGCTAAATATCATTTTGAGACACTGTCCCATCGTGTCAAAGTGTCCATTTTCACTGCATTTGCTCAAAATTCAGCAATTTTCATTATAAATTCAAAAAATTCAATAATCCAAAATGATATTTAGCAGGTTTTGAAAACGGAAATATACTAATTCGAGTACGCTCTATCGATCTGTGAAGTCCGTTTTTCGAATTTCCAACCTTCGTATAAAAGGTTCCCTTGTAAGTTGAATTCTATGAATAAATTCTAAAGTTGGTTTTCTGATTTTATTCCAATTTTCTTTTTTTTAATCTTCTATTTTCATCAAATTTATTTCCAAACGATTTACCTGACAATGAGTAGAGTCATTAGTTCCTCCTTATTACAAGATTCAAGCGAAGTGGCAAATTCAGTGTCTCGGAGGGTCCCGTTTGGGAATCAAGTACAGTATCGATTGCGCAATAAACAAATCAAATTTTCACTGTTTGTTTTTTGAAAATATTTTTTCACGCCGACGAAAAAAAGGCATACTGTAACCGATTCCCCAACGGGACCCGCCGAGACACCGAACTGCGGACTTCGCCATTTCGCTTGAATCTTGGAATCTCACCAGACCATCCTTCTCTTCTCATCCCTCACCACCGCCTCCACATCGCCACGTGGCGAATGTCTAACGGATCGAAACTGTTCGGAGCACCACAAATGCGTCAACAAGTACTGTTTCCATAAGCACGAACACGTCTTCAAATGCGTCAATGACCTTCATTGCCCCGATTTTCACGTCTGCCGGAATTTAGTTTGTTTGGCAGAGAAAGCAAAAAAACAGAAGACGTTGAGGAAATTCAGAAGACATTTGAGAAGAGTCGGAAAATTTGATAATGCGGTGGTTTATTGATTTTTTCTCTTTTTCGATTTTTTTGAAATTTTGAATAAAAAATGAGAAAAAAAGATAAAATTTTTTCGGCTGTCTAATTTCACCTGTATTTCAAAAACGGTGAGAGATATCAAAAAATTGTCAACTAACAAAATACTCATCACAATACTCTCTACATTTTATCAGTTCGCAACTTCTCCATATCTCTTATCAGTCTCGAGATATCGCTTGAATTGCAAAACCCTACCATCTTCATTCTTGACGTGACCTTCCTCAATCTAATAATCAATAAATTATCCCAAAATGAAACATTTTTTCTTCAACAAAATTCAATTCCGATAGCAGGAAAAAGAGAAAATAGAAAAGCCAATGATGACTCCGACGAGTGCGATGAGAAGTTTTCTGAGGTATTTAGGGGGGAATAACATGGTCTCGCTCAATCACGAAACCCGAAAATTTCAGTGGGTCCTGGCTGGAAAACGAGTTGGACGGTTCGATACGCAACCTTGCCGGTACCGAATCAACTCCAGTATCCAAAACAAAAGCGACGGACGGTGGCGGAGCGTCGGAAGGTGCCGCCGCCGACGAGAAAGCGTCGGCAAACATCACCCCGGCCGAAGCGTTGAATGCGGTTGTCGCGGAAGGGGTGCGTTGCGGTCGCGTCGCGGTTCACCGGAAATTACCTTTTTCAGGAAGCGATTCTGGCCGATATGCACAGCGCCGCCATGGTACACCCCTACCATTTCGATCGATTCTTGAACAATATGGATCAGAATCGGATTCCGTGGTTGTACTGCTATGATCATAGTCGAGTGGTGGTTCCGAACGGTGATGGAGGCGGGGATTACTATAATGCGTCGTTTGTGGACGGGTATAATAAGAAATGTGAGGTTTTCGAGAAAAATTGCTCTTAAAATATTTTTTTGAAACTCTAAACTTGACAATATATCTGGGTTACTGTAGGAGATATCAAAAAGTTGTCAACTGATAAATTGTAGCCCTTATAATAATAAACATTTTGTTAATTGACAACTTTTCAATAACTCTAACCATTTTCAAGTTATACGCCGTGATAGTTACCCCTATTTTTCAAAACGCTCGGTTGAAAAATAGCCCTCCAAAACTCAATATTTATCTGGGTTACGGTAGGAGATATCACAAAGCTGCCAACTACAAAATTGTCCATTCCATCTAGACCTATCTTTTATCAATTGACAACTTTCCCGTATCTCCTCTCCATCCCCCGTTATCCACCGAATTCCAGCGGCCTACATTTTCGCGCAAGCTCCATTCAACGAGGCGACAGAGCGGGTCTTCTGGAGGATGGTACTCGATCAGAAGCCGTCAATGATTCTGGTTTTTGGAGCAATTGATGAGAAACAACAGAGAAAACAAGCGTACAGTATCGCTGACAAGGGCTTCGAGAAGGCGTTTATTCAAGAGTTTGGAGTGGCAAAGCTAGACGAATGTGAGGCGAATGCCAAGATAAATCGGATGTTTTGGCCGGCGAAAGGCGCGAATCAAGAGTACGGAAAGATCACGATATCGACGACGGACGAGCACTCGGAGACGCACATGAAGACGTACAATTTGAAGGTGAAGGGCGACGAAGAGCCACGACAGGCAGTGCTGATGCATTTCGACGAATGGGGAGCCAATCCGGCGGACGTGCTGCCAGAGTATCTCTTGGATATGAGAGCATCCGTGAGTATAATGGATTTGAAGAAGGAATTTTGATTTTGAAATTTAAAATTCAAAATTTGAAAAACAAAAAAAAACGAGAAAATGGGGAAAAGTTGAAAAAAATGAATAAAATTTTTTTTTTTCAAGTTTTTTGAATTAATGACAATGATAAAACGTTTAAAAAACTAAATTTGCAATTTTTCGAAAGAGAAAAAAATATTTTCGTACATTATTTGAAATTTAATTTATCTTGCAATTAGAAAATTAAAATTAAATTTTTTTTCCTAATTTTTAAAAAATTGAACAAATTGTAATTTTTTGAATTTTTGAAAGTTTTCCATTTCAGAAAAGTTATTTTTTTTTAGAAAATTGCAATTTAAAACATTTTTTGCTAAATGAATATTTTTTTAATTTGATTTAAGAAGTGGAAAAAAGGAAGATAAAATTGGTTAGTTTCAAAAAAATTGATTTTTTTTCCAATTTTTCAAAAATCTGAAAAAAATTTTTAATTTTTGGAAAAGGAGAAATTATTTTAAAAATGGAAAAAAAATCTTAAAAATTTAAATTCTAAATTAAAATTCTAATATTTTCCCAAAATTTTTCAAAAAAAAAAACAGAATTTTTCAAAAAAAACAGAAATAAACAATAGTTTGAATTTTTTAATTTTTGGAAAATAAACAATTATTTTAAAAATGTGAAAAATCCTAAAAATTTTAATTTAAAATTAAAAAAAAATAAAATCCCAACTTTTTCAAAAAATTAAAAAATGCAAAAAATTATTTTTTTTATTATTTAAAAAAAAAACGTTTTTTTTTAGAATTTTGAAATTGAGATTTTTTTTAAATTGATTTGAAAAAGTTTTTTTTTTTTTTTTAATTTCCGGAAAATTACATTAAATAAAAATAAAATGTTTCCAAGAAAAACAGAAATTTTAAAAAGCTTAATTTTAAAAAAATTGCAAAAAAAATTTTTTTTTTAAATTTTTTTTCCAATTTTTCAAATTCTCAAAAATTTTCAAAACTAAACTTTATTCATTTTCCAAATGGTGACAGTTGGGCTAATCCACGAGGATTGGGTCTCGTCATGCAGCTACGTGACCTCTAACGGCGAGCAGTTTCTTTTTTTTCTGCGTGTCCACACATGCTCTTACTCTCTCTCACGTTGTTCACGTAGCTGCATGACGAGACCCGTTCCACGTGGATTAGCTCAACTGTCACCATTTGAAAAACAGATAATAACAACCACTTTCCACAGATAAAAGTGCAATTCATTCGCAGTTCCAAGAAGCCGGGCGCATTCACCGGTCCGATTCTGCTGGTCAGTGCGACGGGCGTCTCCAAGTGTTCCAATTATGCGGCAATCGATATAATCGTGAGCCGAATGACCGAAGAGCATACTGTCGGTTTCAAGGAGACTATGTCAGCCATCAAATGTCAACGTTTCGGCTGTTTCCGATCCACCGAGCCTTACCAAAAATCGCGTGAAATGCTGATGAAGTGAGTGTTCATTTTTTTGGCATTTTCTGCCGAAAAGCTTGAAAAAAAATTCTTCACAAGGGAAGTGTCTCAGGTCACCAGAGCCGTTTGGCGAAACTTTGAGCGGCTTTTTCTGGGCTCGCGGAGCTGCTTAGCAGATTTTGAAAGTGGTTTCGAGATGCCCCAAGAGTGCTCTTTCGATCGCACAAGGTTTCATACCAAACGGCTCTGGTGACCTGAGACACTTCCCTTGTCAGAATCGATTGAAAATGTTTAATTTCCGAAAAAATGACGAAAAATAGTGAAAAAAGAGAAAAATCGATGAAACTTGGGCAAAAACGATAAAAAATGTGCATGCGCGTCAAATCCGATGCATTGCGGACTTTACGCTCTACAGTAGTCTATTCGGCTGGAAATTGATTTTTTATCTTTTTTCAGCGTGTTTTCGAGAATTTTACATGAAAAATCGATGGAAAAAATTGAATTTAAATTTAAATTTTCAAATTTTCAAAAACAAAAAAAATTGACCTGCCTAAAAAAATTTTTTTTTTGAAATTTTTGCTTCAAGACTCAACATTTTCCATTTTTCAGGTTCGCTGTGAGTACTGGAGTCGTTCATGACGCTGCAATCGGCGATAAGCCAAACTCAAAAGCTGGAAAGGCTCAGACACCGAAGGAAAAGAAATAGGAACGCGCCGAATAAATTTTCCGTTTTAATTATCGATTCTTCTTGTTCAAATTGCTCGAAATTATCAGAAATTACCAAATTTTCTGTTTGAAAAGACTACTGTAGCTCGGAAAGTCCGCAATGCATCGAATTCGACGCGCATTTTAGTTTTTTTGCGTTTTTACTCGTTTTTGATCGATTTTACTTGATTTTTTGCCAATTTCTGTTCAATTTTATCGTTTTCAGTGAGTTCCGGTTTAAATTTTTCCGAAAAAAAAAATCAAAACATCAAAAAGAAATTTAATTGAAATTTTTTTAAATTAAAATAAGTATTCAAATTTCACTTCATTCACCACCTACATCTCCTACTTATTCACACAATTTTCAGAAAAAAAAACCGCTATAAAAGTTCAATGAATATGGTGAATTTGATGATCATCTCCTCCGTGCACCACCGACTTCTGCAGCGACTTCAACGCACTTGTCGCCTGCGTCTCCGCTGGAAAATTCGATTTGTGGCGCGTATATATACGCCTTGCGCCTCTATCGCTTTCGCCGCCCGGTTAGCTCAGTCGGTAGAGCACCAGACTCTTAATCTGGTTGTCGCGGGTTCGAGCCCCGCATTGGGCTGATGTTTTTTGCATTTATCGAGGGACATGTACAAGTGGTGCAGTGCGAATTTTCACCAAAAACTGATAAGAACCAGGTCCCGGGTTCAATCCCCACACTAGAAATTTTCTTTTGCATGTTGTGCTGGGTCGCTTACCGATACTCTTGGCAGTGTGCAGTGCTTCCCCAATCATTTCCGAGAGGGAAATCGAGGATAAGGTGATGAAGGACGCGTCAGAATTGGAATTGGTGGTCATGGATCCGGTGGCGGGTTCTGGAGTGGTGGTGGTGATGGATCGAGCGGGTTTCTGAGTGACAAACGAGTCTTGGGAATATGCTGTGGTGCAGGTTCTGAAAATTCGATAAAAAATCGATAATCAATCGATAACCGTACTCCGTGGGTTCTCCCAAAGCCAATTTGATACGGGCGGTTCGAAGCGCTCCGTCAATATCGTTCAAATTCGTGTCATCTGTGCAATCCGATGGGTCGATGGAAATTATCGATTGAAAATCGGAATTCGACATGGTGCCGGTGGTATTCTGGTTCCAGGAACTCATAAGAGCCAGAAGTTGAAGGGCTACCATCTCGACTTTTCCTTTTCCGTCGAGATCGTGATTCTGAGCGATTGCCTCAATTTCCAAGTCCATTTCGTGATGCTCGTCTTCGGAAAGTGGCAATTTTTGAATCATTCTCGTCATTTTTGTGTAAATTTCCGAGATTCGAGGGTTCTCCGTCTCAAAACCCGGCTCGTTGACGTGCAGCTGAAAGGTGTCGACTAAGAATGGTGATTATCTAGGTTACGGTAAGAGATATCAGAAAATTGTCAATTGCAAAATTGTAGAGCATATTAAGGGCTATAAATTGTTAGTTGACCACTTTTTGATACCTCTTTTGGTTTTAGAGATATAGCGCAGAATATTAGACGCCTTGTTTAGGAAATCGCTAGTTCCAAAAAATGCCGCTTGCAACTTTGGCATTATCTATGTTACGGTAAGAGATAGCAAAAAGTTGTCAACTACAACATTGTTTACCATTTTAAGGGCTACAACTTATCAGTTGACAACTTTTTTCCATCTTTGATAGTTTTTAAGATAATCGTCTTGCAAAAAAACATTTTTTTCAAATTTTTAAATTTTTTGATTTTTTTTTTTAAATTTTTATATCTCACTTCCCAATCTTCCAATCGAAAAACGGTCAACTGGAAAATTGATCTATTTTTAATTTCCCATTTTTTAAAACCATTTCCCCCACTCCTACCATGCTCCGAATAGCCATAATCCGTTTCTGATCCTGTTCCATCATGGACAACATCTTCAAGTTTTCCTCGTATCGCTCTTCATTTTCGTTCAAAAATTTTCGAATTTTCGACATTTTTTCCATAATATCCATCGACTTGTCAAGATTTATCGATTGATTATCGATTTTTTCATTGATTTTTTTCTGATGCGATTTTAGAGATTTTCGCATTTTCAGAATGAATTTTCCGTCGGATTTTCGTTTTTTCGCCAGAATTTCCTTGTTTTCCTCGAGGAATTCTTGCGATTTTTGGAGTTCTTTTTGGAGTGTCTGAAATGATGGATTATCGATTGATTATCGATTGGTCTGCTGATTATCGATTGGTTATTGATTTTTAATTGACTATCGATCGATTGCTGACTGGGTATCGGATTATCGATTGACTATCGATTTATTGATTATCGATTGGTTTTCAATCAATTATCGGTTCATTTATTGATTATTGATTACCCAACTGATTATGGATTGATTATCGATTACTGATTGATCAATTTTTGTTTCTCACTTATTGATTTATTGATTTTTTATCGATTGACTATCGATTTATTGATTATCAAACGGTTTTCAGTCAATTACCGGTTTATTTGTTGATTTTTGATTATCTAGTTGTCGATAATCAATTTATCGATTGATTATCGATTGACTATTGCTTGTTTATCGATTGCTTTATCGATTTCCCCCTACCTGCTCCAGATCTCTCTGCGAAATATCGATCCATTTCAGACAAAGTCGCTCTTGATCCACCCGATTTCCCACTTGCATTTTGCTCATCGGATTTTTGTTTTCACAGACTTATCGATCGAAATGGAACGAAAAATTAGAATTTCCACTGAATTTGTTTAAACGTGAAAACAAGGAAAAGCGTGAAAAATAGGGTGCCGTTTCACGTTTTTCACTGTATCTCGGGACAGGTGAGAGATAGAAAAAAGTTGTCATCCAACAAATTATAGCCCTTAATATGATAAAATCGCATCAGAAAAAATCAATCAAAAAATCGATAATCAATCGATAAATCTAGCCAATTCTATGGATTTAACGGAAAAAATGTCGAAAATTCGAAAAATTTTTAACGAAAATGAAGAGCGATACGAGGAAAACTTGAAGATGTTGTCGATGATGGAACAGGATC
Source organism: Caenorhabditis sp. 39 LS-2015 (assembly GCA_900536345.3). NCBI lineage: Eukaryota > Metazoa > Nematoda > Chromadorea > Rhabditida > Rhabditidae > Caenorhabditis > Caenorhabditis waitukubuli. The sequence goes on along the minus strand of LR564644.1, from coordinate 13,718 downwards.
AGAAACGGATTGAGACTATTCGGAGCATGGTAGGAGTGTGGGAAATGGCTCAGAAAAATGGAAAATTGAAAATGGATCAATTTTCTAGTTGACCGTTTTTCGATTGGAAAATTGGGAAGCAAGATATAAAAAATTTTGGAAAAAATATCAAAAAATTCAAAAATTTTTAAAAATGTTTTTTTGCAAGACGATTATCTCAAAAACTATAAAAGATATCAAGAAACTGTCAACTAAAAATTTATAGTCCTTGATATAATAAACAATTTTGTAGTTGAAAACTTTTTTATATCTCTTACCGTAACCCAGATAGCCTAGGTTTTGTGCGAGACACTTTTTGCTTACGGCCATAGAAAAATGGTACAGGACAATTTCTCTTATATCTCAAGAACTAAAAGAGATATCAAAAAGCTGTCACTTAACAAATTATAGCCCTTGATATAAAAAACAATTTTGTAGTTGACAACTTTTCTATATAATCTACCCAAACCCAGATAAACCTGCCTCAAAGTGTCAAGGTTCAAAAATCAAGTAAGAGCAATTCATTATGGTAAGAACTTTTCCAATCCAATCTAGGTGCTTGCTAATTCCGCCGCAAGAAGGCATAACGTCACCAATTGCTCGTTTGCAGCGGCCGTGAAGTGTCCTTCTAATCCTTTCACTGCATCAAGAATCTCTTCGTCTTCGCCCCCTTCCCCTCCAATTCCAATTACTGCTCCGCCAAGAAGTACACGGCTTCCCCCTTCCCCCCTTCCCTCCCAATCCAACTCCCTTGTCAAACATATCATTATCACCAACCAGGGCTATCACAAGATCCTGCCGCTAAGCCCCTTTTCGGCGGATTGTGTTTCCCTCGTTTCTCTCTCCTATTTCCCGCTCATTTGTCTTCCTTTTTTGCTCCCCCTCACCGCCGACGGACGGCTTACTCTTTCTCTAGAAGAAGAGGAAGAAGAGGAGGAGGACTGACAAAATAATAATGCTATGAATACATTCCTTTTTCTCTCGTTTTCTCTCTCTTTTTTGTTCATGTAATAGAGAGAGTCACAAGGCAGTTGGCCAGCCAGCCAGAAGCAGCCACAGCCACATCCACAGCACTCGACGTTTTTGTTTATGATGAGAGGGGCAGAAAGAGAGAGTATATTCACAACTATATGGGCCCTTATGTTAGACCCTTTGAGTTTGAGCCGAGACCCATCCTATTCAGATGAGGAGGAGGAGGAGGAGGAGATGACATGAGAAAGCTTTTTGTCAGTGGAGTGACTTTTCATGTTTTTTTGAATTTTTTTTCATCCTTTTCCAATTTTGTTTAAATTAAATGCTATGCTTAGAAATGAGCTTATGAGCTTTACACTTTTTTTTTTTTTTTTAAGTTTGGGATTTTTTTCTGATTTTTGAAAACTTTTGTTTACATTTGTTTTCTTCAGTGACTGTGCCGTGACATTCCATGTTCTTTTTTTCTTGGATTTTTTTAAATTTTAAATTTTTTTTTTAATTGATGCTGGGTTTTAATATTAAGCTCAAGCGGTTCATCATAAATTAAAAAAAAGTTTCTGAATTTTTCAATTTTTTTTTTGATTTTTTGAATTTTTTTTTTCAAATTTAATGCTGTGTTTAGAAATGAACTTCATGAGCTTATAAGCTTAATTTTTATTTTATTTTTTTAAATATGTTTGGGATTTTTTTCAAAATTTTTAAAGAACTTTTGTTTACATTTGATGACTGTGACTTTCCATGTTACTTGGCTTTTTTTCAACTTTTAATTTTCAATTTTTAAATTGTTTTAAAATTTGATGCTGGCGGTTTTATTATTAAGCTTAAGCCGTTCATCATACTTTTAAAATGTTTTCCTGAATTTTTTTTTAATTTTCGATGAAATTTTTATTTTCAATTTTTTCAACTTTTTTGTTGTAAAGCTAAGTTTTTAATATATTTTCAACTTAATTTCCCTCATTTTTTGATTTTTTTTTAAATTTAGCATTTTTAGTGATTTTGACAATAGGAGATTTTTTTTTAATTTTTGTAAAATTTCTTTTTCTATCATAATATTATTTTTCCGCAATTTTTTTTAAAAACAAAACCGAAATTTTAAATTTTTTTTTTATTTTCGAAAAAAATATTTTGAAATTTCTCTTTCCTTGTCAACTTTTTCAACATGAGATATCAGTTTTTATTGGAAAAATAAAAATAAAAAACGTTGAAAGAGTTACTTTTTGTATTCTATTTTTTTTCGAATCTTCACAAATTGTATTTAATAATTTTTTCTTATGATTCAATCATTTTTAATTTTTAATTACTCTTTTTTTCTTCCAGATCAAAAATGGTGACAGTGATACCAAAAATCATCGGTCAACCCTACCCTCGAACTCGTCTGCCTCTTTACCTGTACACAGTGTCCATTGTGAGTTTTTACCCCGACGTTTCGCAACTACAGTAATCCATTTCAGTGCATCGCGTGCTCTCTTCTCTACTGGAACCTTCTCTACTGTCGGAACTATCATTGTGTAGTGGAGAAAGAGCTGAAATTCGGCACAACGAAGCATTTGTTGCAGGTTGGTGGTGGTGTTTGCAGATTTTTCAAACTACAGTAATCAAAAAAACTTTGAAAAATTAATTTTGAATTTTTTTCGAAATTTTTTATAAAAAAATTGAAAAAAATCCGATTTTCAGAATTAAGAAAAACCATTTCTTAAAAAAAAATTAAAATTAAAAAAAGTTAAATAAAAATATTAATATCATATTAAAATTACAATTTATTTTCAAAAATATGATCACGTTTTCTGTAAAAAAAAACAAATTTTAATTAATTCTTCAATTTTGACAAACATTTTTTTTAATTTTTGAAAAATATAAAAATTTTAAATTTTATGTTTTTTGTTCAAAAAGGTAATATTTTTAATTTTAAAAACTGACAGAAAATACTACGTTCTATTTGAAAAAGTACAAAATTGATTTTTTTTTAATTTTAATACTAATCAAAAATTAAAAAAAATTTCGAAATAAAAAAAAATTATTATAATAACTGAATTTTTAATTTTTCAAAAAATCAAAAAAAGTAAGTGTTTTCAATTTTTATTAAAAAATCCCAAAACTATCGATTTTTCAGTTTTTTCCAATCCTAGCCGCCCCGATCATCATTTTCATCTCGTTCTCCTGGCTCATCATTGCCATCAACTACTCCGGCAGTCCTTGCGTCTTGAATTTCAATTTCATGGAGATGCCATCAGCGGTTTTCTGTTCAATGTTGGGCGGAGTCAGTTCTGTGATCGAAATACACTTTTCAATCGATGTCGTCAATGTTGAGTGGACAGATCAGTGGTTGCTATCAGCGGTTCGTGATGATTTTTGGAAATTTAAAATTTGAAAAAAAAATGCAGAACTTTGAATTAAAAAAAAATTCTCAAAATTTTCAATATAGAAAAAAAATACAAAATTTCATGGTTCATTTTTAAGTAAAAATAGTGAAAAATATTTTCGAAGGGAAAAAAATTCAAAAAATGAAGAATTTTTTTTTTAAATACATAATTTTTTTAAAATCAATTTTTTTTCATTTTGAACTCAAAACTAAAAAAAATAAAATTGATTTTATAAATATTTGTAAAATTTAATTTTAAGTTTAATAACTTTTAAATTAACCAAAAAATATAGTAAATTTTTAAAATCTGTCCGAAATAATCAATAAAAATCAATAATTTCTTGAAATTTTATTCTATCAATTTTTTCATTTTGATTTTTTTTAAAACAAAACTTTTTTTAAATTTTAATAACAAAATTTGATTTTGAATTTCAAATTTCAAAATTCAAAAAATCAAAAAAGAAATTTAAAAATTAAATTTAAAATAAAAAATTCAAAATACTGATTTTTTAATTTTTTTTAATTTCCGAGTACGTAAAAATCTCAAATTTTCGAAAATTTCTGGCACTTTTGATATTTTCTTATTTTAAAATTAGAAAAAAATCAATAATCCAACAATTTCCAGACTTCCTCTATAATACTATGTCTTCTCCACGCCTCCATCGCTTTCACTCTTCAATAATTAAAAAAAAATATATATTTTCGTTCCAAACATCTCATCATTCCACGGTTTTTCCTTCGAAAATCAGTCAATAGATATCAATTTTTGTTTTTTTAAATATTTATTTATTATTATTATTTGGGTGAATTTATTACATAACAAAAAATAAAAATTATTTGTTTTTAATTTTTTTAAATTTTTATTATTTCTTAAAATCCGTGCCCTGACCCCGCCCTACTCGGAAAAATTAATAAAACAAATGAAAAATGATTTCCTCTCCATTTCCGATAATAAAATACACAAAAATCAGCCATTTCTCTCGAAAAATAGCATCGAAATGAGCCGAAAGTGTAAAAGTGGCAAGAAAAGTAAGTGGATTGCTGATTATCGAGTGATTTTGTTTAATTGAGCAATTTCAGATTCCAAGAGAGACAAGGAAGAAAAATCGTACGATGAGGAGGTGTAAGTTGTCGATTTTGGAGGGGAAATCGATAATCGCTGCGAAAAATCGATGATTCTGTCGGCTAACAGCGAAATCGATCGATTTTGAGAGAAAATCGATATCTTTCAAAAACCATTAATTTTCCTTGAAAACAGTGAAAAATCGATAAAATTCCGCGAAATTTAACGAAAATCAATACAGTCAATAATTTCGCAACAATTTAATTAAAACTCGATAAAAACGTCAGAAATCTAAATATAATTTTTTGAAAAAAACCGATAAAATCAATCAATTTTCGATGAAAAACTTGATTATTTCAATAATTTTGCAATAATTCGACCGAAAATTGATAAAAATCTTAGAAATCGATTGATCTTGTTAGAAAATTGGTAAAAATAAATAATTTTCGATGGAAACAAGGAAAAATCGATAAAATCAATGATTTCGCGACTATTCAGCCAAAAAAATAAAAAAACGTCAGAAATTGATCGATTGTGTGAGAAAATCTACAAAAATCATAAATTTTCAATGAAAAAAAGGAGAAATCGATAAAATTCCGGAAAATGTCGCTAAAATCAAAAAAATCAATGCTTTTGCAATAATTCTGCCGGGAAATTGGAAACGCGTCAAAACTTGATGGGTTTTGTGAGGAAATCAATAAAAATCATCAATTTTCCGTGAAAAATCGATAAAAAATCAATAATTTCACTACAATTTCCAATTTTCTTGCAGTGGAATCCCGACAACCTTCACTCCCGTTCCATCCGAAGCCAGTTCGTTCATCAGAAATCAAACGCTCCGCCAACTGCCAAAAAACCCGTTCTCATCGCAATTTCTGTCGAAAAAACTGGAGAAAATTGCAAAAATCGATAATAGCAATAATAATCAAGAGAAAATCAATAATGAGCATTTATCGATTTTCTTGCGCATGCATTTTATGCAAAAGTTGCACATGGCATTTGAGATTGGGAGAAATCGAACGATCAAACACCCGATTCAGTTTGTGTTGGCCGATATTGCACAGCAGATGTGGGTTTTTATGGGTCTGGGAAAATTATGAAAAATTAAACAAAAAAAATCGATTTTCTTTTGATTTTTCGGGAGTTTTCATTATTTTTTGAGGTGATTTTAACTTTTAGAAAAAAATAAATTTTTAGAAAAAATTTAAATAAATATTCCAAAATTTGAGAAAATTGAAATTTTTCGTTTTATCGCACAATTTTCCAAATTTTTAATTTCTCAATTATTTTTTCAACTGCAAATTATAATTTTAACTGTAAGAAATTATATTTTAATTAATTTTGAATATTTAAATCCAAAATTGTTCAGAAAAATTTGAAAATTGATTTTTTTTAATACTTTTAAAATTATTTTTAAAAAATCAAAAAAAATAAAAATTTTCAAATTTTTTTTTCAATTTTTTTGCAAATATAAACATTAAATTGAATAACCACAATTTTTCTCAAATCTTGATAATTTTCAAAATACTCGAATTTAATTTTTGAAATTAAAATAAAAAAAATAAATTTTTTGCAAATTTTTAATTTTTTAATTTTCAACTTTTTTAGATTTTCAAAAAAAAACCATGTTTTCCTTCAGAAAAACCAAATTCGACTTCTACGTGTACGTGAGTGCTTGCGAGATAATTTGGAATCGAACACCGTGTAAATTGATGAAAACTGCGGCATCGCCGAGCGTATTTCGACACTTGATCAAGCCAAGGTAAGTAATTCGGTTTTTTGGGTCTCGCAGCGATTTTCTTGCATTTTCAGTGAAAACTCAAAGTTTATCGATTTTCTCGCATTTTTTTCAACAAAAACCTGAAAAATAAACGACAGGGCTTGTCAATTTACGTTAGGATATAATTTGAAAAAATCAATAATTCAAATTAAATCTCACAAGGGAACCTTTTATACTTAAGTTTGGATTTCGCTTAGCTATTGGTTGGAAACGATTCTTGAGGTGATTACAATCAACTTTTCAGTTGATCGAAACT
>LR564638.1:4453-26283 GCA_900536345.3 Caenorhabditis sp. 39 LS-2015 | reverse complement strand
TGCCTCCTCTAGTTTTAGGTTAGGTCAAAAATAATGCGATGTTTAATTACGGCGCGCTTTTCCTGGCACGACGCATCACAGCATCACATCTTTCTCCCTTCCCCATACTCGTCATACTTATTTTCCAAAGTTTACCCATCTCTTTCAACGTGCTAGCTTCTAGTTTTGCCCAGCTCCTCTCGCTTGTTTGTGACGTTTTTTATGACAACATATGAGAAGAAGGGGTCAGTGGAGCGGCAGCATGTACGTGAGCAAAGATTGGGGAAATGGGGGGGACTGATAGTAGGATGATCGAGATACGGTGGAAAATCAATTTTTGGAAAATGAAAATGAAAATGAAAATGTCAGCAATCATTTTCATTCGGAATCGAATTTCAGCTGCAGAACCTCAAATCCGAGTTCCAATCCCACGACGTCTTCCACCTTCCAAGAATGCACTTGATGACGTGACGTGTCATTGGAAGAAAAATTTCGCGTGGGATTCGACGGATTAGGATTTGGAAAAGAATAACGAACCGAAATAGAAATTCATGTCGGTGAAGTGAAGTGTTATGATGAATCATAAGATAAAGCAGAAGAGTGGTTACTGATGAGGAAACGAAAAGTAGCAAATAGTCAAGAAAAGAATATGATTTTGATCCAGCTATAAAACACGAAAAGATTGGAATTTTTAAGGAGAATTCTAGCTACTTTACGAGGAGATTAGACACTTTAAATTGCCAATCCAGCAGCCCACACTATCCAAAATGGCTAAAATATGCCTTCAATATGTCTATACAGTTATAAAGCTAGGTATCGATAAGATATGACATTAAATAAAAACACGGATTTTGACTTGACAACTTTAAGATGATATTAAACACTTCCGGGCAAGAGGATGCCCTAAGGCCCAGAATACCATAATTTCGAAATGGATAAGACATGCCTTCAATGTGTCTAGACAGTCAAGCTAGCTAGATCTCCACAAAAAGGTCAAAATGATGTGTGCATCTCTGAGTGGCACATCCAAAAAGCCGATGGCTCATCGAAATCCACGAAATCCAAAATCCGAAATCCCCGAAAACGCGGGATTTCGAGACCCGAGGGCTTAGTGGACGTGCCGGGCCATTGTGTCTTCCCAGCCAGCCCAGCGCGAAAACTTTTTGGTTCAGAGGAGCATAAGGTCCTCCTGGAAGAAGAAGAAGTTGTTGACGTGTTAGGACCCAAGCAGGCGAAGGGATTTGTCCACCCTGGCACATATATACACAGAGAGAGAGAACGGACGGAAGATGTTTTTTCTAAACAATGGATGGAGATGGAAACGAACGTTTACAAGAATTAAGGGGGAAACAAACAACACTTTGCAACAGAGGAAAATGAGATGGAATGGAAAGATATGATCAATAAGTTATCAACTTTCCATTGCCAACTCCAGAACACCTACCATAATACGTTAGACGGATGGGTTCAGAGCCCAGGAGTCTGCTCTTCAATCCTAGAACCTAGGACTCAACTTTTTCCGGTTCACCGAGCCTATAATCGGTTTTTGAATTTTTCATGAAAACCGACATTACCAAAACTCCCGAAATAGGGGTGCGTGGGCGTTTGGAAGATAGGAACAGAGGACCCCGACGTTTCGCAATCAATGTGAATTTTTCATAAAAGCCTATGTCTAACAATAAGTGAAACCGTCATTACCAAAGCGCCCGAAATAGGTATAAGAGACCCCGACGTTTCGCAACCGGATAAAAAATGTGAATTTTTCATAAAAGTCGACATTACCATTATCAAAACACCCGTAACACCCTAAATACATGGGAGTTTGGAACATGGATAAAAACAGAAAATGAAGGACCCCCCGACGTTTCGCAACCATAGGTCGAGGTGCCTTCATACCGCTAAACCGCTAACAAAAAAACCTCGATAAGATCTACCCAGTTGATACATTGAACAATAGCAAAACAGATGACGTTGGAGGAAGGTATTCTGAATTCTGAATTCTGAATTCTGAATTCAGAATTCAGCATTCAGAAGAAGAACCAGGTGAACTCGAGCGGCAGCTGAATCGCGTACGACTAATGAGGAAAGAGACACCGTCACAACTCACTCATGATGAAATGTGAAAATTTCAGAGCTACTGGACCGTGGATAATCTTGGGCGAGTCACTAATAACCATGTGATATGGATCTTCTCTTCTGTCTGAGAAGTTGAGAAGTTGAGAATGAAGGATCAGACTAGAACTAGAAGGGCGGAGAACATCGGGGACGGATGATAAGGAGATGATATCATGAAATATCTCAAAAACCAAAAGAGCTACGGGAAAGTTATCAATTACAAAGTTGCTTATCACAAAATGATCTCTAACTTTGCAATTGACAACTTTCCTCGGAAACTGCTAGTTTTAGAGATACAACTGGCTAAAGAGGAAGTCTTTCAAATTCAAAATTGAAAAAGAAAAAAAAAATGAAAAATGAGCGGAGGACCCTAGAATCCGTAAAATCCGCAAAATCCACAAAATCCGTAATAAACTACCGCTATTTATACATGAATATTTGCTCAAATATTTTGGTTTTAAGGCTTCATCTTCCAAATTTCGAAATTTCTTCCGAAACTGAAAATAAGGGGAAACCCAGCTCGGCAATGAGTTTCGAGAATCGGAGAGGGGCCGAAACCCAATCAGCCATCCCCCCCAACGGCTTTCTCCCTTTCCCCCTGTTTGTTTTTCTCGATTTTTCTCATTAAACTTTGTTAGGAAACGAAGAAGAAGAAGAATGTGACATCGTTTGTTTTCAACTTGGTTCTCACTATTTTCGTCATTTTTTGGTTCGTTTGAAACTTGAAGCTTCTGAAAGTCGGCGGGACTTCGATTTGATTGTGAGATGAACAAAGTGAAACAGAGGATGAGGCTTGGAGCGAAAAGCCCGACGTTTCGCAACACATTTTGAAGAAGTTAAAAGTTGCGAAACGTTACAGTTGCAAAGAGAAAAGTTGCGAATCGTTGTAGTTGCGAAACTCATTTTTCACGGTTGCGAATCGTTATAGTTGCGAAACGTTACAGTTGTAAATCCAAACTAAAAAAACCTCAAAAAGCCCATATTTTGGCTGAAAACCACATGGCTTAACACATCAAAAACTCGTCAAAAGAGCCAAATAACCGACGCGGAACGGGACGGAAATAATATGAACAATGATAATAATCAGATGTCTATTATCTATTATCACATGTTTTTACGATTCAGAAAACATCTGTGTATATGCTGGTCTAGAAAAAAAATGTTAGAGTCACTTTTAAAAAATCAATAATTTTTACATAAATATTTTTATTCAAACTCAATGTCTCCTAAAAAATTTCTTTAAAAACTGTAGATAATTCATATGCAAAAACAACGAAAAAACCCGTTAGCAAATGGAAAAAGACACGCAAAACGGAAAAAAACAGCAAATTTTCAAAGTTCAAAATTTCAAAAGCGAATGAGATCAATAGGAAGTCAGGAATCAATCGATAATTAATCAATCAATCGATAATCATTATCACAGGGGATTCTGGGCAAGGTAACATATGAAAATGAGCTACAACTGTTGAGTGGTCCGTGGCTCTAGGTCATAGGAGCGAGGGTGATCGGCATGGGAGGAGGAGACGTCTGATGAGTAGCTGGAATAGGAAAAAATCGATAATTAGAAGATAATCAGCAATTGATCGATAATCTAGAATCAATCGATAATCAACAATCTATCGATAATCAACAATCTATCGATAATCAATCGACAACCAATCAATAATCCCTCACTAACCCGCCTATCCGAAACGCCGTCTCAATCTGATTCCTCGACCTCAACTGCCGCCGTCTCGGACAGCTTCTCGTTCGTGGAGCACCAGTAACATTCGATACCGGTTGACTGCCACGTGGATATGGATGCACCGGCCGGTTACGACTGGAACGGGACGGACGGGGGATCGTGGTGGTGGTGATGCGTGGAAGTTGACGGTCTTCTGGAGACGGACGAGGAAGGAGAGCGGTGATGTCGTCGGACGGGAGGCTGGAAATTGGAAATTAAAATTTGCTGACAGTCTCTTTATCTCTGCGTCTCCACTCGCGCCCTTACTCTCTCACACCTTGCCACTGTCACATTTTTAGCTCAACTGTCACTATTTGAAAGCCAAACTCACCCCGAACTTTTCTCGGGCGAATCAACCTTTGGATAGTGCTTATAAACCACATCATACTGACACAACGGACACCTCCTCCTCGACAACAACCACGGATCGACGCATTTCGGATGGAACTCATGGCCACAGAATAGCACTCGCAACTCGGTGCCCTCTTCGTATTCCTCCAAACAGATCACGCAGCGCTCGGCAGCCGAATGGGATTGGGATGATGAGGATTGAGCGACGGAGGTTAGGGATCCGAACACGGCGAGGTAGGAGGAGTGACGGGAGGATGGTGCAGAGGCCATGGTACGATGATGTTTGAGTCGAGCGAATGTCCCCGTTTTCTTCTTCTCCTTCTGATGGAAACTTCGAATCTCCATCTTGCTCAGCGCAGTCCTCGCCAGAGCTCTCAGCCAAAGTTCGCGATGCATAGTCGGCTGGCAGCGGATCTTGATGACCACTAACAGCGACACGAAGATTATCAGAATGATCAGGAGTCCGAGGAGGCTGATGTTGAGGAGTGTCGGACGGAACACTTGGAGTTTCAGGACCTTCGAGGCACTCGTCTTTTCGTCGATGAATCCGATGCGGAGTTTGGCAACTGCGCCGCGCAATGAGGCGGTTTTTAGTTCGCCGCGCAGACGTTCCGTTTGCTCGTCATCTAGCACTATTATTGGGATCTTTGAGCCACCGATCTGAAATTAAAAAATTGTTTTTTTGCCAATATACGCAGCCAAAATACCGTCATCGGCCGTGTCGTCTTCTCGACCCTCGACGCGGGTCCCACCACGACAGCCATTGCACCCGACTTTTCCGCGAATCTCGCTTGATTGTCCAGTGCCACACAACCCGTCAAAAACGGCTGAACGTCGTCTACGAATACCACGGAGACGTGCCCGAAAACCGTGTGATCGAGGCCTTTGCGACGGGCGTCGCATGCGCGGAAGGAGGAGACCTGGAAGGATTTTGATTAATTTTTTATATATGTGAATTTAATTTGTCTTTGTTATTTAGCTAAAAAAACAAAATCCTAAAAATCACATTTTTAAAAAAAATTCAAAAAAATTCAGATTTTTTTTTTAAATTTTTAAATTTTTTTGTTTCTTTTTTTCTCATTTTCTATTTTTTTTTCTAAGATTCAGATGACGCCCCGAATCTCATTTGAATCTTGAAAAATTATTATTAAAATTTGGAAACATGTTCCCGGATCCCTGTCCAAACCTAGGCTCAAACGGACAATTTTTCGCCGTTACAGTACTAGCTATGAAGATGTGCACTTTGCACAATGTTCTTTCTTTTTTATCTTGGGATCGGAAAGGGATATCAAAAAATGATCAACTACAAAGTTACGCAAAATGTTATGGGCTACAATTTGTTAGTTGGCGGTTTTTTGATATCTCTTACCGGTATTGAGATATATTAGAAAGAACTCAACATGCAACATCCCCTAGAGTAAATTTACACCAAACTACTAAAAGTGTCTGTATCTCGATAACCGTTTAAGATATTTAGAAGTGCTTAACTACAAATTTGTAGCCCTTGATATTTTGCGTATTTTTGTAGTTGACAATTTTTTGATATCTCTCACCGATAAGGAGATACGCAGCAAAATGCACTCTATCCTTCAAATCCCCTCCTGTTTTCATAATTATACGTAGGGCAGTGTACTGTTCCTTTGAATTCCGTAAGAAGGGGATGCTAGGGGAAGGGGGAAAGGGTGAAAGGGTCTAATCCTTCTTATGCTATGCATTGGGTCATAAATGGGATTACAATTACACTCCCCCCTCTCATTTGATCCGTGCCGCTCTTCGGACCCTTCCCGCCGAAAAAAGAGGCTCCCCGACGGAAAAATTGGGAGAAGAAGAAGCGAAAAACGGGGGGAAAATAGGATGAGGAAACGTAGTAATTGTGTGTATTATTTGTCCCCCTTTCTTGTCTTCTTCTTCTTCTTCTTCTCTTTTGGCCCCCCGGATCGGTCGGTTGTGTTGTTTGTTAGTCTTTTTGTGTGCTCGTTTGTACTTGTTAGCACATGTCGATTTGTATGTATGGCAATGGGATGAGGAGGGGAGGAAAAAGGAGGGGGGGAGGAGGGAGAAAATGAATATTGAGAAGAAGAGGAGCTTTGTGGAATTATCGAAAAAAAACAAAAAATTGAAAATTTTTTTGGTTTTTTGGGTTTTTTAACGAAAAAATTGAAAATTAATTTTTTTTTTCAGATTTTTTTTTGAAAATTAAATTTCAATTTTCAAAATTTTTCAAAAGGAAAAAATTGAGTTAGCAAATAATACATTTTTGAAATCAAAAAAAATGTAGAGAAATTTTTTTTTCGAAATTTTTAATTAATTTTTTTAAAATTAAAATTGATTTTTTGAAATTTCGAATTTTTTTCAAGCCATTATTTTTGAAAACGGATTTTTCAAAATTTAACTCAATTATTTTTTTGATTTTTAATTTATTTGAAACTCAAAAACACCATATCAAAAACAAGGAAAATTCAAAAAATTCCCAAAAAAAGTGAAAATTAAAAAAAAAAAATTAAACATTTTTTATCAAAATTTTTTTTCAAATTAAGTATTACAGTGATTTCTAGGTTTAAATTAAAAAATTCTTCGAAAAATTTTTTTTTTTTTGAAAACTTTTTTTTTTCAATTTTTTTCAATTTTTCCAAATTCCAAAATTTTTCCCAATTTTCAGTTCCCACTTTCACATTCCGGCTCCCAAAACTCCCTCCAAAATTCCAAATGATATATATCCCCATCCTTGACCCCTTCCCTCCCTTTGCCCCCTTTTCATCTCATCTCCAACCCAATTTTTGACGCCTTTCCCGCCAAAAACCCTCTTGGGACATGTCCCCTTTAAAATATTAGTTCTCGAGCTTCCCTTCTCTCTCTCTCTCTTTTGGTCAAAAGAAAAGACACAAGATAGATGAATTCTGACACACACCCAAACAGACATACACCGTATAACATGTTTGCACATGGTGCATCGAGCATCGACCCCTTTCCTCGATACCCAATTTCCTGAAAATGGACCGAAGAGCCGGGAGGGACTAATCGAATTTGGACCGACGGACCGGACCGCCCGAAAAGACATGCCCCGGGGTCTATTATCTGATATGTACATACACACATATACACCGGAAATGGGTCTATGTATGTTTCCGAGATGGGTTGGGTAGGGAAGGAGGGAAAAATGGGAATTTGAATTGAATAGATGGTTTGGAGGGAAATGGTCAAGGACTTGTAATTTGGAGACAAAAAACAAGTTTTTGAATTTTTTTTGAATTTGAAATTTTCAATTTTACCTTAAAAATGGTGAAGGGCTTGAATCTTAGAATTTAAAAAATTGAAAGATTTTGTTTAAAATATTTTGAAATTTCAAAATTTTAATAAACTATTTAAACAAGAAAAAAATTAAAAAATTAGATATTTTATTTTGGTTTTTTTTGAAATTTTTTTCAAAATCTGAAAAAATTGAAATTTTTTTTCAAATTTTATAATTTGACAGAAAAAATTTGCGCCGTTTATTATTTATAAACCAAATTTAAAAAAAAAAAATAAAAAAAATTTCTGAAAAAATTGAAAAAAATGTGAAATTTTTTTTTCAAAAATTGAGAAAAATTTGTTTTGAATTTGTTTTTGAATTTTTACATGTAAAAACCATAAATAAAACAACAAAAAAAATCAGCTTGCCAAAAAAAAATAAAAAATATTCTTAAAAAAAATTTTAAATTTAAAAAAATTATTTTTTTTTTCAAATTTTTGATTTTTTTTTTTACAACCGGTTATTATTATCTAATTTTAATTTGTGTTCATTTCCGGTGTTTTGCCATAATTCATAATTTTTCTCCATCAAAAAACCCAAATAATAATTGCCAATTTCCGTCAATTAGCCTCGACCCACCTGTACAATATCTCCACCTGTTTCATAATTGCTGCCAACCGGCGAAAACGTTCCGGTCAGTTTGATTGTTGTCTCGTCTTCTGTCAAATCTGAAAAAAAATCAAAAATAAAAATTAAAAAAAAAAACGAAAAAAAGTAAAAATGTAAAAATTTTTATAAAATTTTTTTTTCCGAAAATTTTTTTCTTAATTTTTTTTGAAAAGTTAAATGTTAAAAAATTCAAATTTAAAATGAAATATGCATTCAAATCTACAAAAAACAAATAACATCTCTCAAAAATTAAACATTTTTAAAATATTTGCAAAAAATTAAAAAATATCAGTTTTCGAGTATTTGACCCCCTCCCTAATTCACAAAAAATTTTTATTTTTCAGAATTTTTTTTGCAAAAAAAAATCAAAAAATCATTGACGTCATTCCCCTTCCTCTATATTTAACTTTTTCCAATACAAACGAACCCTCATTGATATTCCTGTGCGTCACAAAAATATCCGCTTTTTCGGCGAATTTGAATTGTGTTCCCGGCGCGACTGGGGAGGGTCTCGCGTGGATGATAATTGGGAGTAATATGGTGCATAATGATAGTAATAATCTCATTTGGTTCCTGGAAAGAAAGAGAAAATGAGAAATGATGATACATTGAGAAATTCGAGCGATATTGGAGAAAAATGAAAAAAATCGATAATTAGATCAGGATTGTGGTCTGAATAAGTCCTAGGTAGGTATTTTTTAGTGAGTAGTATAGTGAAAAAATAAAAAAAAAACATAAGAAGAAAAAATAGATTGACTGAATGACGAGAAGAAAAGTGACAGAAAATTGAGTGGAAATTCGGAGAAATGGGTGCCTAGGAAACGATTTGGATGAATAAAAATTGGGATATTGGTACTGGAAAATGTTTTTTTTTTAAAAATTTATTAGAAAGTGCCAGAAATGATAGAAAAATCAAATTTTTCGGAAAAAAAAATTTCAAAAAAATTTCATTAAAATCTTTTTTTTACAATTTGGAATTTGGAATTTGTCAAATTTTAAAATTATACGCACGTTTTGACCATTTTTTTGATTGAGAAAAATTAAAAAAAAATAGAAAAAAATTCATTTTTTTGCAATTTGGAATTTGACGAATGTCAAAGAAGGAGAAACTAGACGTAAATATTTTTTGAAAAATTTGAAAAAAATTAAGATATTTTTATTAGCCTACAAAAATGTTTGAAAATCAAAAAAGAATTATTGTTAAATGAAATTGATTCAAAAGTTATGCACTTATGACTGTAAATCTTCAGTTCAGAAAAATTCAAAAATTCAAAAAAAAGCCTCTCGCTCAGCGCCGCATAGCATTTCCCAGCACAGCACCATTCAACACACCCACAAGTGAGTGACAAAATGAGGCGAATGGGGGGCGGGGTTTGCTAGGAAACGAGAGAGAAGAGAGAGCGAGAGACGCAGACACTTTGCGGATCGGTTTTCGGCGGGGAAAAGTGGAAAAGAACCATAAAACTCGACGACGACGAAGACGGGCGGTACCTATTCCGATCGGTCGGCCCGAGGAGAAGAAGATTTTTATGTTTATGTGTTCTCTTCGATCGGGCCACCAGATGTGTCGGCTGGAGAGAGAGAGAGAAGACACTTGAGAATCGAATATTTATGTACACCTAGATTAGATATTTGGGAGTTTGTGTTGGAGAATTGGAGATGGTACGGCGCGTACTTGAGGTAGCAGATCCAGATAAGCAACGCAACAGCTGGATCCCCGACGTTTCGCAACTTTGAGACATACATGGTAGTAGTTGCTACATTTTCATAAATTTGCGAAACGTCGCACTGGAAGGAAAAGGAAAAATTGGTACGAACAGGCAAAAAAGCTACCCCGACGTTTCGCAACTCGGCTATATACGCTCTAGTTGTAACGGTTTTTGAAAAATCGCATTTTTATAGAAATGCGAAATGTCGCACTGGAGAAATTAGTACGAACAGGCGAAAAAACTACCCCGACGTTTCGCAACTCTGTGCTAGTTTTCTCCGAGTTTTTGAGAGTTGCGAAACGTCGGGGTAGGTGTTGGAAGGTTGCGAAACGTCGGGGTATCTATTGGAAGGTTGCGAAACTTCAGAATAGCCAAATTTATTGGTTGCGAAACGTCGGGGCTAGATAGCTATTGGAAGTTTGTAAGTTTCGAATCGTCGGAGGTATTTAGCTATTGAACGGTTGCGAAACGTCGGGGGTAACTAGCTATTGGAAGGTTGTAAGTTTCGAAACGTCGGGTCAAGATAGCTATTAAAAAGTTGCGAAACGTCGGGGTCGGCTGGGTGCTTAATCTCGCCCGAAATCTTCAATTTCCAATCTAATTCAAAATTTCCAAAAATCCCATAAAAATGTGCTCTGCTATACATATGTACATGCCATAAAACCCCCGCTAAAACCCATAATGAACCGCCCGTTTTCTGCCCAATTTTACAGCATCATTGAGCCACGAAACGAACATCAACCGGCAGGCAAATGTTCCTAGAAGAGCGAGAGAGAGAGAGAGTGAGAGACGCAGACAATGATCAGAAACATATGAAAAAGGGTGAGGAGGGGGGAGAGAGTGTGGGAGAGGAAGAGACGCAGAGACATGGTGTGGGGTAGGATGGGAGGGGGAAGATTTATGACGTGGAATTGGAGGGGAGATTGAATTATGGGGGAGAAGAAGGGGAATGGAGAAGAAGAAGAAGAAGACGTCGAGGATGTAGGATATGGAAACGAAAATTCGGGGAAAAACTGGCGGGGATTTGAAGGATTTTGAAGGAGTCCAAAATTTTTTTTTTGGGTAACCTTTCAGATGACGTTGCTTATCTGAATTTTATCATTTTTTATGGATTTAAGAACGTGTTATTGGTTGTGTTAACTATTTGTAAGCTCTGTCCAATTTTCAGTCTAACTTGTAAACGGATAATTTTTAGGGGAGTTATGATGACTTTTGTTGATAAGGTGTCAGTTATGGTACTATTGCTGTGGGTTTTAAGGTATATTTCGAGAACCGTAGGAGATATCAAAAAACTGTCAACTGCAAAGTTGTAGCCCTTAATATTGTGCGTGTTTTTGTAGTTGACAATTTTTTAAAACCTTCAACCGTTCTTGAGATATGAACGTTCTTAGTAGTATACTCTAATTGTAAGCGCAGCTGTGACACGCGATGCACCATGTTAAGTTCCTATTAGCATATCTCGGCAACGGTAAGAGATATCAAAAAACTGTCAACTACAAGTTTGTCTACAAATTAATACAATGTGCAAAAAAAATAAAATTAAAAAACAAAACAAAAAAATCAAGGTTTTGAAATTTTTTTTCAAAATTGAAAAAAAAAAATTGAGAAAATTGAAAAATAATTTTTTTCTTGATTTTTAAAAAAATCAGGACAATTCAGGTACTTATAGTATACATTTAAAAATAGTATAATTTCAAATTTGAAACACAAATTATAAAAAAAAATTCAAAAAAAATTGAAAAAAAAAAATTTTCAAATTTTTTTTTTCAAATTTTTCCCAAAAAAAAAATCAAATCCAAAAAATTCAAAATATCATACAAGGTCACACTAGACTAGTACCATCCTTCCACCTCCCAAAGTACACACCTCTAATCAGTTGGGTCATTGTGTTAATGTGCTCTCCCTTTACTCATCTCTCTCGCCAAAAAAGCAATAAAAAGAGGGGAAAAAGAGAGGTCAGATGGGTAATAAGAGAAGAAAAAGACAGAGGAGGTGTTATCTGGTCGGGGGGACGGACCAGCCGAACACACTTGGCGGCTCGCAGGGGTCGGTGACAAAAAGTGTTGTGGTGACAGCGTGTGATGGATTGCTGACGGGGGGCAAAGCGATGGGAATGGGACGGAGGAACGCTTTCAAACGGGACGATTAGCCGGATGAACAGACACAAAAAATAGTACCAAAATCATAAAATTCCAAAAAATCTAGGAATTCCTCGAAAATTGGGCACTTTTTCTACTTATTGTAAGATATACAGTGGTGGCCAAAAAGCTATTACAGGGCAATTTTTGGGGTTTTTTAGATAACTTTTTTTCTAATTGTAGGTATCCGATCGACCTGAAATTTTTTTTTGCATATACAGTACAGTATTGTACTAGATTATAAAATATCAAACTGATGAATTTTCGAAAATTTTTGAAATTATTTAAATTTTTCGTTTTTTTCAAGTTTTGAGTTTTTTCACTATTTTTGATTTTTTTTGGTTCATTTTGTTCTGACAAGGGAAGTGTTTTTACCGGGGTGTTCAACTTTTTCTCTATTTTTGATATGATACTAATTGGGTGTCTAGAAATCGATCCCGCTAGGTCCCAACCTGCACAACTTTTTTGTTGATTTTATATGATTTTTCAAAGTTCGGACTCTGGATCTCAATTTTTTGCATTTTTAACACAGTAGATCAACAGGTTTCGAGAGTTCGTCCACGCGTGACCTCCCTCTCTCTTGTCAACGCCATTTGATCGCCATGGAAACTGACCGGAATGGGGCAGTGGGAAGGGGCGCGGGTAGTAAACTCAAGGTCAGGGTTCGATTCCTTTTTCTGGTTTTTCTTTTTTGCTTTTTGAGGTGGTCTCCGACTTGTAAAAATTCGAAAAAAAAATTTTTTTTTTGATTATTTATTTCCAGTGAATTCAGATGGAAGCAAGTTTCCTAATTTTAAAATATTTGTTTTTTTTCATTTTGACCAGGTTAGGCTGAAAACGACACTTCAACAAGGCAAGGAGTTTTCTAAAAATTATTCGGAAGACTTAACTAGCTTTAAATTTTGGACAATCAATCCAAAAGAGTTTCTGCATTAAATTTCTGAAAGCCATTCATTTATCGTTTTCAGCCTAACCTGGTCAAAATAACCAAAAACCAAAATTTTAAAAGTAGGAAACTTGCTTCTATCTGAATTCACTGTAAATAAATTTTCAAAAAAAAATTTTTTTTTTCGAATTTTTTGAAAATTTTTACAAGTCCGAGACCACCTCAAAAAGCAAAAAAGAAAAAGCAGAAAAAGGAATCGAACCCTGACCTTGAGTTTACTACCCGCGCCCCTTCCCACTGCCCCATTCCGGTCAGTTTCCATGGCGATCAAATGACGTTGACAAGAGAGAGGGAGGTCACGCGTGGACGACCTCTCGAACCTGTTGATCTACTGTGTTAAAAAATGCAAAAAATTGAGATCCAGAGTCCGAACTTTGAAAAATCATATAAAATCAACAAAAAAGTTGTGCAGGTTGGGACCTAGCGGGATCGATTTCTAGACACCCAATTAGTATCATATCAAAAAATTAGCGAATTCTCAACGATCGGGTAAAAACACTTCCCTTGTGAGATAGAAAAAAAAGAGCTATATGTTGTGAATGTATTTTTGGGAATTGGAAAATCATCTGAAAAAAATATCTGACGCAAACGCGAAAATCAAAAAAAAAAACGAAAAAAAAAACGAAAAATTGAAAATTTTCAAAAATTTTTAGAAATTCATCAGTTTGATATTTTATAATTTAGTACAATACTGTATTATATATGCACAAAAAAATTCAGGTCGATTGGGCACTTAGAAAAAAAGTTATCTTGAAAAAACCCCAAAAAATTGCCCTGTAATAGCTTTTTGGCCACCACTGTAACTCAAAATGTATAGGTGGTACTGTTTTTTGTGTAATTTTTTTCTCATAAAAATTTGAAAAAAATTAAAAATTAATTTTTTTAGGAAGATGATTTGAATGAATAATTTATTTTTTTTTTTTTTGAATTTTTTTATTTTTTTATTTTTATGAATAACAAAAATATCTGCCTATGACATATGCAAAAAATAAAACAGTATTGCTAAAAAATATATATTAGAAATTTTGTTTTCAAAATTTTCAAAAATTTTCAAAAATTTTCAAATTTTTTCAATTTTTCCAAATTTAAATTATCATTTTTTCAAATTTTTCATGATTAAAAATTATTTGTAAAAAACAAATAAAATCTGAAATTTTTTCCAAAAAAGGAAACATGTCTAAAAACCCCTGTCCTTAACCAAAAAAGTAGGCCACTTGAAAAAAAAAATGTTTTTTTCTTTTTTTTTTTTCTTTTTTTTTAAACAAGAAAATCTGTCTATATGACATCTGTACAACTAGAAAAACAACATTTCTGTTCACCTAAAAAAATAAAAAAAAATAAAAAAAATTGAAAACTACACATATGGATGGAGGATGACAAAATGACAAACCCGGGTAAAGAAGAATACGAAAAGGAGGACGATAGACTGCAACTTTGAAAAGGGGGAAGAGGAGGGGGCTGCGGCGGGAAAAGGGCGGACGGGCGGCGAGATGAAAGAGAAGCGGGCCCGCGTCGAAAAGAAAACATTGATAAAAAATGGGCAATGAAGGAGGAGGCGAGAAGGGGGAAGGGGGAATGGGAGGGGGGAAGGGGTGCGAAGAGGAGAGGCAAGATGAATTGGGGGGAAATGAAGGAGAGGAGAAGGTAGAGGTGTTCCTCCGCGACGTTTCGCAACTATTCAGTAGCTACCTAGCTCCGACGTTTCGCAACTCGAATTAGATGGAAAATTGAAGGTTTCTGTCGAGATTTGACAACTCCGACGTTTCGCAACTAGTCTTTACCTAACTTTCCCGTACCCCGACGTTTCGAAACTAAGCTAAGCATTCTAATGACACTACGACGTTTCGTAACTATCCTTCAGTCAATTTTCTGGTACCCCGACGTTTCGCATCTTCATTGAGCCAAAAAAAAGCCACTTTTATCAGTTTTGAGTTTAACATATTCTATAGAGTTGCGAAACGTCGGGGTATCTGCTGATCAGCTCGCTCAAGCCGAGATTAGACACCCCGACGTTTCGCAGCCTTAAGATTTTCAAATTTCATCTAAAACTAAGTATCCTTCTGGCACCCCGACGTTTCGCAACCTTTAAAGTTTGGTAACCGCTTTGATGGTTTTAAGCTACACATACTGATGACACCCCGACGTTTCGCAACTATTCGATAGCTATATTTCCAGCACCCCGACGTTTCGCAACCCGTTTAAACTTCTTGATGAAAATCACTCATTTTTCGTGCGTTTTTCTTCAAAAAATTGTCAAGAAAATAGATTTCGATAGGTTGCAAAACGTCGGGGGTCTTGAACATGAAAAAACGATGAAAAGACAGACAGAGTGATGGGGGGAAGGAGGGGGGGGAGGATGGAAGTGAAGGCAATTAAGAACCAGAAGACAAATGGGGAAGGTCCTGAGGTTGGGAAGTAGGAGAAGAGTACCATATTGGAAAATTTCGGAAATTGGGAAGGTTAGGGTCAAATTCAAACCAAAACTTGGCGGGAAAGAGAACAGAGAGGAGAAAATGGGGGAGGGCTGTGGGGGAATGGGAGAAGGGTAGAACGATGAGCGGGCAGGGGTGGTCATAAAAACGAGACGTTATTAGACTCATGAATCGTCTTCTCTGTCGTCTCTCCGTCGGCCCAACTTCAAAAGAAAACGGGTCACTTCTCTCTGAGAAGCTATTGGACGGATGAATGAATGGATGAAGAAATGGAGAAGGAGAAGGAGAACACTAATCACCCCCATTCCGAATCACCTTATCACACCTTTGGATGGACGGAAAGGAAAAGAGAGAGGGGGAAAGAGAGAGAGAGAGTAGTGACGAAGGGGAAATATGTAATAACAGTGATACATTTGCATATTGTGAGTGTGGGAATGGTGTATCAATGGAAGAAGAGAGGGATGGACGCGAAAAACACATAACTGTTTGATAAATGTGCATTGGAAAGATGGAAGAGTCAGGGAAGTAGAGGATGATGCTCTTAGTGCTCTTGGAGATGCTATGGGGATCATTTTGAGGGTCCAGTCTTGATTTTGAAGTTTTTAAGGCTATACCATGTGATTTTGATTTGAAAGATGTGAAAACTAGAAATTACCAATAAATTTTCGGTAAAATCTAGAAATTCCTTGGAAATTGGGCATAATCTGTCAGGTTATATGCATTTTGTTGTACATCTCAAGAACGGTAAAAGATATTGAAAACTTGACACAAAAAAAGGAAAAAATAGCACCATATTCATAAAATTCCATAAATCTAGAAATTCCTCGGAAATTGGGCATTTTCCACTTAGTAACAGCGAAAACCTGTCAGACTATTTTTATTTTGGTGTATATCTCAGGAACGGTAAGAGATATCAAAAACTTGTCAACTACAAAACTACGCAGAATTTTAAGGACTACAAGTTTGTAGTTGGCAACTTTTTGATAGCTCTTATGGTTATTGAGATATATTAGGAGGAACTTGACATGGTGCATAGTGTGCCACAGCTGCGCTTATAGACTATATTACTATGTCCGTCCGTATCTTAATAACGGTAAAAGGTATTAAGAACATGTCAACTACAAAAATCTGCAGAATTTGAAGGGCTACAACTTCTGAGTTGACCAATTTTGAATTTTCGTAAAAATCTGTCAGGATAAAAAATGTCGCTTTCAAAAAAATTGAAATTTTTTTTTCCGAAAATTGATTTAAAAAAATTGAAAAAAATGAGTAAATTCAACTCAAATTAAATTATTTCTTGTGAAAATACAATCGTTCAGAATAAAACTTAAAAAAAATTGTCATATTTTTTTTCGAAAACACAAAAAAAATTTCAAATTTTTTTTTGTTGAAAAATTTGAAAAAAATATGATTAAATTTAGAGTAAATTGTTTTTTTTTTTTAATCAAAAACTTTAGCAACGAATAGAAAATACATTTTCTAAATTAAAAAAAATTACAAAAAAAATTAAAAAAATTGATATAAAAAAATTTGAAAAAAACATGACAAATTTCATCAAAAATTGAATTTTTTTCGTGACAAAAAAATCAATAAAAAGTAAAATAAAATATAAATAATTCAATCCTCACAAATCAGCCAATAAGCAGCCAAACTAGAGGCAACCTATTTTTACACATGTCCTCCTCCTTTTCCTGTGTCAATGGTAGGAGGGATGTGTGTGTGTGTGTTGAGAGGTGATTAGCACTGTAGGTAAAAGGGTAAATACATTGGAAAATAAATAGATGTATGGTATGGTTTGGGAGGAAAAGAAGAGAGAAAAAGAAGAAGAGGGCAGAAAGTGATAGAGATCAAGTAGTTGCATAAGTGTGAAACAACTGAGGTGAAACAAGACACAATTCGGATTGGGTTTTCTGCAAAAAAACGGAAAAAAAACGGAGGTTTAGCTGAAAATTTGAGCAATCCTAACCTAATCCTTACATAAGCCTGACTTATAGTAGTGGTCCCAAGACTCTCCAAAGCATGGTACTCCACATATCTGACCTAATCCTTGCCTAGACCTGGGGCATACCTTGTCTATGCCTTCGATATGCCTTGTTCAATCCTGCCTAACCTAGTCCTTGTCTATGCCTAACTTAGAAAGTCTCTCCTGAGTTAGGGCTTATCTAAGCCTTGCCTAAGCCTGACTCAGTCCTTGTCTAGAAAGTGACCCTGAAATGCAACTTCCAAAACTTGACAATGCCTACAAAAACCGTCACCCCGTCGTTTCGCAACTCTATGAAAAGTATGATAGCTCTTGGTTGCGAAACGTTACTGACGATTAGAAACTTCCCACCTGACATGACTTGCCTAAGCCTGACCTAGTCCTTATCTAGAACCTGGACCAGGAATAGAGCAAGCGAGGAAATGCCAACTGAATCAAGACTTTGAATCTAGAATACTGTTCACCCCGATGTGCCTTGCCTAAGCCTGACCTAGTCCTTACCAAGGCCTGGCTTAGTCCTTATCTAGGCCAATCCTAACCAGATCCTTGTCTAGGCCTGGGGCATGCCTGATTTTGATCAGTTTTCACGATATTAACCTATCTAAGTGCAACTTGCAGTGCATCTTGACCGGAACCACATGACGGGGTGTCTACATGTCCAACTGATCGCTCTCTCCCTCCATCATCATTCTATCAGTCCGTGTAGACAGCCCCTCCGTCTCCAACTTCTTATCTTTTCCCTTCTCCGTATCTCCTTCTCTCTTCCCTCCAAATGCCAAAGTCAAGAAATGGCGACGAGAGAGTGAACGATCAGCGAGAGACGCAGAGTGTCAGACAATCGCTAGACAGACATGACTGCCCCTTTTCTTCTCGGTTTTCTCACTTTTTTCTCGGTTTTTTCTCGATTTTTTTTCTCGATAGTTTGTTATTTGAAATTGGAAAATTGATTTTTACAGTCTTATTTAATTATGACATCATTTTTTCATTTTTTTTTTTGATTTTTTTTGATTTCTTTAATTTTGCTAGGTTAGGTAAATATTTATGGGTCCGGCACAGCACATGATAGGTCATTCACTGATCTTTGAGGTGGTTGGAGGGAGAGGAGAGATAAGGAAAATTAGGAGAAGTTAGAGAAAAAGAAGCTTTTTGCAAGCTCAAATGTGTTTTGATCTTTTGATTTTTTTTTTGAAAAATTGGAAAAAAGTTGAATTTTTTTTTGAAATTTTGAAGTTGTATTCTTAAAATATTTAATTAATACCTACAGTCAAATTATTTTTTTTACATTTCAAAATTTTTTTATAAATTGATATCGCCTGAAAAAAATTTTGAATTTTTTTTTTTTGAAATTTTTTGAAATTTTTTTCTTTCGAATTTTCGAAATTTTCAAATAATTACCCGAATAATTATTGAATTTTTTCAGTTTTTAGAATTGTTTTTTTGATCACTTATTTTTGCCTAAAAAATTGAAAATTTGGAAAAAAATTCAATTAAAAAAATCCAAAAATTTCAAATTTTTTTCAAAATTTTCAAAATTATATTTTTAAAATTAATTTTTTTTTAAAACTTTAAAGTTTTTTTCTCGAAATTTTAAAAAGTGCTCAGTAAATTTAATAAACATTTCCAATAGTCTTAAAAATCCTCTTATAATTTATCATCGTCTGGAAAAATATTTTTTTCAAATTTTAAATATTTTTTTTGAACTTTGAATTTTTTAAATTTAAAGAAAATAATATCTATGCTATCTGGTAAACATTTTTCTTATCACTTATCATATCATCACTCAAAAATTATTTACAATTAAATTTTTGAGGTAAAGAACACTCTGAAAATCACAGGGTTTTCATGTGAATTTTTGGTGAAAATCACAAAAAAAAATTTCAAAAATTTTGAAAATAAAAAATTTCGAAAAAATCAATACTACCAATTTTAAACCAATAAGCCAAAAACGTGGGTCTCACAGCAATTGCAAAAAAGATAAAAAATATTTTTTTTTTTTGAAAAATCGATATTCCAAAATAAATTTTTTTTTCATTAGCAAGGTGGTTTTTTACTTCTTTTTTCATTTCTCACTTAAAAAACCCTAAATTCTGTGAATTTTTCCATTTCTACCATACGGTCTAAAGGCGCATAACTCCTATCGCTCAACGACTCTCTTATTGCCAGTAATTTGAAAATTTACTTGAATTGAAAAAAAATCCAATTGTCCCCAACCCCAACCTGTCAATTACCCACGACACTTGGCAACTTCTTCTGTCCCCCGTCTTATCACTTTTCTTGACAAGTGCATACCCAAAAAACCCGTTTTCGAACACCATAAAACGCTTCCCTTGGCTCATAAAACGAGCATTTAGCGATTCAGCAACTTTTGTGTTTCTGGCCGACCGGGCTGAGGGGGGTGTTATCAGTTATCAGTGATTTTGACTTGACTGATAACTGTTAACGTTAACGTTGACGCCGCTCGGCTTTTTCTGTCCGTCAGCCTTTCTTTTTTTAAAAGGTAGAATCAAAAAAATGAACCAATTACCATTTTCCAGCTTCCTCGGCCTCCAGCTCCCTCCAAAATGAACGAAAGTTTCGATGGCGACGTGCCAATGTCGGATCCGTTCCTCTCGCTTGTCACCAAGCTCGACGATATTGAAAGTAGGTGGAAACTGCAGCGCGGCGCGACCGCACCACAACCCAACCATCCGTTTTTCAGTATTCCCAAACAATGATTCCCTGGATTTCGATATGGAACAGAGTTGGCCGGAACCGGGGCCGTCTACGCAGCCGGAACAGAGTGGTGGCGTTTCGGTTCCCGGAAATCAGCACAGTCCGCAGCAGGAGTTTTATGATGTTGATGGGTAGGTGGTGGAAACTTCTCGTCTCCACAGGCGCTCTCACTCTCTCACTGTCTCATAAGTCGCTAGCTAGCTGCGTAGCTCAACTACCATGTCTCAAACCCACTGTTTCAGCCAACGCGACGTGAGCACCCTGCACTCCCTACTCCACTCCCATCACGACGACTACTTCTCCATGCGCTTCTCCCCTCCAAACTTTGATCTCTCATCCGCCTCCTCATCCTCCCGCCACGGACGGTCCCTGGCAGCTACCCAACCACTCAGCGGCGAGGGCCCCGCCAGTATGCTCAACTCTCTGCGATCCCCACCACCATCAGCGTACCCCGCAGACGCCTATCGACCAATGTCGCTGGCTCAACAACTTGCTGCGCCTGCAATGACACCCCATTCGCTGTTTGTCAACACGAATGGGGAGCAAAAGTCGAGTATGATGTTGTCGCCGCCACATCATCATCAGCACCATCCACATCATCCTCAGCATCATGCTCATCTTCAACAACTTCCTCATCACATGCAGAATCCAATGTCTCCAGAGACCTATGTGGAGCCGATGGATCATATGAATGGGTATCTATCTCCGTATCATCAGACTCCCGGACCGTCGTCTTACACGTACCATATGCCACCGCACAAGGTTGTCATGGATATTAGCAATGAACCGATTCTAGAGGAATCGGTTTTGGCTCCGGGGTCGGCTCCGGCACCGGTTCAGGATGATCAGGAAGGGGAGGAGAGGGAGGAGAAGGAGCCTTCAGAAGACGTCAAGCCAGAACCTGTTCCAAAGACCCCACCGGCTCAGAACATGAAAGAAGAACTCTTACGGCTTCTAGTGAACATGTCACCGTCGGATGTGGAGAAGCTGAAGAATAAGGGCGGCACCGGAGCAGCGAAAGAAAAACCACCACCACCCCAACAACAGCATCATCAGCAGCAGCGAAAAGTGGTAGCAATCCCGGAAGATCAGGAAGATGA
Source organism: Caenorhabditis sp. 39 LS-2015 (assembly GCA_900536345.3). Taxonomy (NCBI): domain Eukaryota; kingdom Metazoa; phylum Nematoda; class Chromadorea; order Rhabditida; family Rhabditidae; genus Caenorhabditis; species Caenorhabditis waitukubuli. The sequence continues at coordinate 5,199 of LR564638.1, read as the reverse complement.
AGATGACGATGAGGAAAGTGATTCTGGAGAGATGTCCTCGTCGCAGCCGGTGATTCTAGTGCGACGACCCAAAACCGAGCGTCGAACGGCTCACAACCTGATCGAGAAAAAGTACCGTTGCTCGATCAACGACCGCATCCAACAGTTAAAAGTGCTGTTGTGCGGCGAAGAAGCGAAACTGTCAAAATCGGCGACCCTTCGCAAAGCTATCGATCACATTGAGGAGATTGAGAACGAGAACAACGCGTTGAAGTATCAAGTTGAGCAAATGCGACGGACACTTCAACACCACGGACTGCCGTATCCGGAACCGATGCAGTACGTGGAGTACTCTCAACCGGATGAATCGTCGCCGTCTCCGCCGAGAAATGAGAGGAAACGGTCGAGGATGAGCTTGACGTCGCCGGTGAAGAAGGACACTGGCAGGGTGACACTGTTCGCTATGCTCATGGCTGTATTGATTTTTAATCCGATGGGGTAAGCGCTTTCAAGAAACTTTCGAAACTTTCAAGAAAAGATTTTCCTTTAGATTGCTAGCTGGTGGATCCTATTTAGCTGGAGCGGCGACGGCGGCGGATGGCAAAGCTCCAATTGCAAGTCCATTTGATCATGGACGGGTGATTGATGATCAGGACAACTACAATTCTCTAACCTCCCCAAGTTTCTGGCACAACAGTATCATCAAGCCATCGTTCATCTGGATCCTGAACATCTCCATGATCATCTACCTGCTCATCCGTCTCCTA
>LR564636.1:34182-62978 GCA_900536345.3 Caenorhabditis sp. 39 LS-2015 | reverse complement strand
AGGGGGGGGGGGAAGGATTATTTGAGATTATGAACGTCTTCGCAGAGGGGTAAATGGGTTGGGAAACGGGTCAAAGTGCAACACTTTCTACTACGAGGTCTTTGATTCTGATTCTAAGAAGAAAAAACGAAAGGCAGCGAAAACAATCAAGATTCCATAAGAAAATGACAAAAAACAGTTTTTGAACACCCGCCAAAGGTGTGGGCAGTGCGAGACACGTGTACAGTGCTGTCTGCACTCTCTTAATCACTCACTCTCTCGTTCTCAGATAACCCTCACAGGGTCCAGTGCCATTGTCTCCTCATGCAGTCATTTTTTACCCGTGTACTGTGTTTTTAGGTTTGTTGTTTTCTTGATAATTTTGAACCAGTTTCTATTTTTTATTTTTCAGAATGTGTCAGTGGCGGATCCAAGAAAAAAGCCAGTCACTATAAAAAAGGATGGATCGATCTATAAACGAGGATAGGATGATTTGCTGGGCAGCTCGACAAAGGATGGTGAAGGGAAGCGCCCTGCCATCTCTGGAGTCGACCACCAGGGTAGGATACTCTATTTCATTGACTTTGACTCATTTTCTGATTTCAGACGGATGGGAGGATGACTCGACCGACAACTATAGGAGGATTTTAAAGACAACTCGACAAAGGATGGTGAAGGGAACTCCCCTGCCATCCCTGGACTCCTTGACATTCTGGAGTTCGTTGACTCGACTGTCCTGAGGCCAGTGGGGCGATGACGACAGTCGGATACTCTATTTCATTGACTTTGAATCATTTTCTAATTTAAGATGGATGGATGGATCGATCTATAGACAAGGATGAGAGGATTTGCCGGGCAGCTCAATGGAGGATGGTGAAGGGAAGCGCCTTGCCATCCCTGGATTCCTTGACATTCTGGAGTTTGTTGACTCGACTGTCCTTAGGCGAGTGGGGCGGCCATCACGGTAGGATACTCTATTTCATTGACTTTGACTCATTTTCTGATTTAGGATGGATGGATGGATCGATCAATAGACAAGGATTGGAGGATTTGCCGGTCAGCTCGACGAAGGATTGCAAAAGAAAGCGCCCTTTTAGCGTATATGTATATTTGAAGTAAATTGGTTTTTAACAAAAACCCTTTCTTCTCCAGTTTGATTTATTGAAATTACTTGCGTGAATATAAAGACTTATAAAAATATCAGGTTCAGGGTTATGGAATTAGTCATTGAGTTAAAAGATACTTGATTTAGAAGAATATACAATGTCGAACATTTGGTGTAATTTTTGATGAGATCAGTTGGAGTAAACGGGATTTTCATAATAGTTGCAGTTGATGATTTTTTGAGAAGAAATCTGAAATGAGTGATTACTTGAGGCAGCCTTTAGGGAATTTGCTACCTGCTCAAGACAATCAAATGGCCCAAAACTTTGGCGTATGACAGCGTGAAAAGTATGTTTGACATTTTATAGGAGACATGGGATGATAGCTTTGCGGTTCCGACGTTCGTTTTCGGGAAGAGCTCTGAAATATAAAACATATCATCATCGAACTGAAATTTTAGTTACCTGTGCTTGGTGACAGCGGTTGCAATGCAGAAGCAAGTGACCATAAACGCATGATGAAGTGCAATTTCGCTTCTTGCCGATATCGAATGAACCCACGTGAGAAGTAAACGACAAAGCATGTTCGGGGAAGTAACCGAATTGAGGACAGTGTTCAAGGTTTGGATACAATCATAACACTCGAACAAATAACAGATCGGATGAAATAATCCAAAACTTTGAGCACGTCTTCTTGGGTTTTTGGCATATCCCCCTTCAAAGTAGGCAATTAAAGAAATTAACCAGAAAATGGTTTCGTAGAACGCGAAGTTGACTCCAAATTCTATCACAGTGAATTTGATTCGAATGAAAAATATATTCCATACTACAATTGTGCCCAGGACCAGCTCGTTGAAGAAGTAAAATGTAAAGTGAACATCCGCAGGGATAAAAACGTTGACCTTACAAATCCGTCTGCTATAAAAAAATTTTGAAGAGCAAAGTCGAAAAAATTGAGAACAACATACATTTTCCAAGGAATCGCCACCAACATATAAGCAACAACTATTTGACAGGTGTGCGTGTTGAAATGCAAGGCAATCACAAGAAATGCGAGAATTTCAAGGAAAAAGTTGATCCAGCTGTGGTCGAGGTTGGTCAGGAATCGGAATTGCAGATCATATATGTGATCGATAGTGGGAGTAAACCGTCCACGATAACAATCGACTAACATTTTCACACCATTCAAAGTGAGCAGTGTTCCTAGGGCGTCTACGTAGAGGCTGGCATAGTAAGTGACCCCCAACAGAAAGTCCAGTTTTTCTTCCATCCCAGGTCGGGAAGTAGGAAAGAAAACTATAGTTCGGTTGATGAGTACCATTTGATGAGCACCATGTAGACAAATGAATGTAGAATTACCGTAAGATTGAGGGGGAGGGGCGTGGCCTACAGATAATCGTATTCTGTCCTGTTTTAATATATTTTGACGTTTCGGCCAGCTGTATCCTTCTGATTCTAATTACCTGTTGCTCAGCACACGTTTTGGACCCCGATGGAGTATTTAAGAGATTAGGCTCACAAAGGGGAGGAAAGGTTCATCAACAGGTGGGTGCGGCTCAGAGGATCATGCGGACGAGGAACAGAGTCAATAACTAATTAGAAATTGTGAGTAAGCTCAATTTTCAAACTGGATTCGTATAGTGATTCTTGCGACGAACTGCTGCCCCTCCCCCTTTCCCCTTACCTCTAAATCTAAGAAATCTGGAAAAAAAAAACGACAAGACAGATTAGTCCTCGAGTATTTGATTTATTGATAACTGCCGATGAAAGGGAAAAGTTAATATACATAGGAGAAACGTTTTTTTTTTCAAATTGCCGAAAATAGCGACAACTAGAAGTATAACTTTTGACAGAGAAGGAAAGGAAATAAATAATATAGAAAACTTGAATTTGAAAGTCGGGGTAGGCTTTGGATGTTGAGACGTTGAGCCGATTGGCGTGGACAGAGGAGTTGGGTAGTTGAAGTAGGTGAATGAGGATCTGAAAAATGTTGGTCAGAATTCGGATTTTTAGTGAGGAAAGAGTGAAAAGCTTACAATTTAAACTTTTTGACTGTATACATGCCTTAGAAAACAAAAGGGATGAGAGCTTTGTGGGTTTTTCGCACCTGCAGGCGGTGATTTCTGAAACATCGACTCTTTACAAGCAACCAAATCTCCGTTGAACATACCGATGCTTAGTAACCGCGGTAGCAATACAAAAGCAAGTGACCATGATTGCATAGCAGTATCCCACATAATTATTAACAATGATAGCGAATCCCCACCATTGAACAGTGCGACAGAGCATATTTGGAGCAGTGACCATGCGGAGAAGAACGAGTAGCTCGCTGGGTTCAAATTGAATATCATACAGTGTTCTGAGAGGTCGGCACCATCTTGGGAACCAACGATTGGGAAATGTTGGGTCCGACATTAGGAAGTCGTAGAACATTGTGTAGGGAACGACCATCAGGAACATCATGAAGCCAATAAGACCTCGGTACATTTTTGGAACCGAAAAGTCAAGAGAAGGAGAAACTGTGGCGAGGGCAAACATTGAGACCATGATTATAGTGTTTAGAAAATTGCGCCAAGTGTAATAATCAGTTGGAGGAGATAACGCATGGCCAGGTGGCACTTTTCTAGAATTGGCGGCAATTTTTCATATTTTTGAGAACTGAACTCTTTTTTGACTTACGAAACAAGGATGAGAAGAAATACGAGGAAAACAGTTCCGCTGGTCATATTATCAAAGAGGATGGGAAGGGAGATAAGTGCGACCCAAGTGATATAGAACTTCTTTCCAAACTTGTCATCTTTTGTTGTCCATTGGAACGTAAGGTCGTATTGATTGTCAGTTTTCAAGATAAACAATTCAAGGGCACATTTGCCTAACATCCAAAGACCATGACAGACAAGAAGTGATCCCAGAACTTGTCCAAATCTTCGGATGATATCCTCGGGAGGAAGCATAGCGCAGCGCAGCTCAGTAGACTTTGGAGAGAATGAAGAATGGAAATCTAGGAAAATAAGAGAGGGTGCAAGATGACACACCCGAGAGCCTCGAAAGGGTATGATAAAATGTGCGGCGCGTGCTTACCTGAGTCTGAGTCTCATTTGGTTACTAATTGACTAACAGCTTGAGGCTATGTGAAAAATAGCGTTATATCAAAATATAATGTAGATAAGAAATAGTGTCCAAACTTGGAAATAGGGCAATCTGAAGTGAAGTAACTATGGGAACAGAAATTTGATACAACTTGTGACTTACTTGGAAAATATCAAAATAGCATGTTACGAAATATAGGGAAATTTGAATGGGTATATCTTAATAGGTGGTAGATGCAGTCATACATATTTACATGAATGAAAAAGTAAAATCAGCAGAAAAACGGGATAATAGCCTTGTGTGTAGCTTGAGTGCAAAGAGGGAATTTTCTGAATGCATTCCGTGATTCAACAGTCATTTTCACCGTTACCTGTGCTTAGTAACAGCAGTGGCAACGCAGAAGCAAGTGACCAGGAAAGCATGACTTAGAGCGACAAAACTACCAGCTGCCATTGCGAATCCCCACCACATAATTGCACGAGTGAGCATGTTTGGAGCAGTTATCATTCGAAACAAACCCCCGCGGTTTTGAAGTGCTATGAACATCTCCGCGGTAGAGTTGACTGGACGATATCTGTCGCGGAGCTCGGTGCTAGCGTTTTTTGGGTTTTCAACGTAGTAGTCATAGTTTCGAGTGAGCACCGCGCAAGAGACAAATGTGAATGAGCCGGTTATAAAACAAATAATATTCGAATAGTTTGGCTTGTTAGATTGATCGAAGTATTCTACTGGTCTTGCGATTGCGAAGCATATGATAATCAGCAGGATTATTTCTGTGTGCCAGAAGAAAGTTCCCGAGAGACTCTCCGGAATCAGCTGATCACCGTACTTAATCTTTCTACTGAAAAAGATAAATGCAAGAAGATCCCAAAAGCATTACTTACGCTTTCACAAGCAGCCCAATAAGCGCCAAAGGGAACATAAATCCTGCAGCATTGTCGGTCACCAGAAACACTAGAATTGGACATATTCCAAGGAACAATGGATCGGCAATGAAACCACGGGGGTAGAAAAAATACTTGAATCGCAAATCGAAGAGATGATCGACACTGGTAACAAATTGATCTTTGTAACATGCGTAGAGCATTCGGATTCCACTGATAATTAAAACAAATGATGCAATTTTATCGATGGAATTTATCAGTGGAAGGAACACTTCCAGGAATATACTAGCGCTCATCGTTGCCGAGACGATCTAATTCGGCACTGCGAGCATTCAAAAAGGGTGTCTATATACTAGTAGATTCGAAAAGGCGTGGCTAGCACTTCAGGGTTCGGTTTGTTTTGCGTTTCTCAGTTTCAAAACTACATGTTACAAGCAGAACTGCGCGTGAGTTAGTGCGCGTGGTAATTCATAGGTGGCAATTTGGGAATTGTTTGTGAAGTTTGCGTTTATGTTTTTGGTAAGACGGATACACAGTTAGTGATGTATCAAAGCTTCAAAAACCACGGTAGGATAGATAACACAAAATAAAGTAGCTAGACAGGATGGTCGGGAAAACTGATTTTGGGAACTAGCAGGACGACTCACCTGGTTATTGTAAAATAGATGCAAAATACATTTAATGGAGTTAGTGTGACATCGAAAAAATGAGACAAATGTGAAGATGTGCGTATGTGAAGCATAAGAATAACCTAAACAAAAATTACAGCTTAAATGCCAGTCACATCACCTGATTACAAGTTTTGAAGTAGACTGAGTGAGTGATATCAAAAGTTGGCAAAATAGTTGGCTTAGAAGACACATGGAATGAGTATTTTCTGTGTAGCTTGAATTCTTGGAGGGAGTTGTCTGAAAACTCTTCTCTAATGTTCCAATGGCAGTAAGATATCATACCGGTGCTTAGTAACAGCAGTGGCAACACAGAAGCAAGTGATCATGAATGCATGGCTCACTGCGACAAAACTACCAGCTGCCCATGCAAAATGCCACCACATAAGAAGGCGAAAAAACATATTCGGTGCGGTTATTATTCGGGTCAACCATTCCCATTTCATGCACCCTACCAAAAGTAGGCGGTACTTATGGGGGAGTTCGCTTACAGTGATTTGCGGGTTTTCATTGTAATAGTCAAGAAATTCGATGAGATACTCACTGAATGGAGACAGCATGATCATCATTTTAATCACTATAGTGAATATATTGCCATTGGTAAACACAATGAAAAAAGCGTGGTTAAGAATGGTGCCCAAAACAATAAAGTTGTAGATAGCGACCGAGAGTTTTCGATCAGCTGGGACCGGTAAAGTCAAATATTTTCTACAAGTGTTTTTTGCAAGCAAAACACTTTGAGAGTGACTTACGGGCTTATAACCATTGAGGTAAGTAAGAGGGGAAGAATTAATGATGGGTAGGACGGGATAGCAAGGAAATGCAGCGAAAAGCACATTCTCAGGAAAAGCTCGTTGTTCAAGCATCCGGGAAGAATGCGATCGACACGTAAATCGTACAAGTGATTGACGGTGAGGACAAAGGTGTTCTGATAGCACTTGTTTAGCATGTGAAGACCATGGAGAATGAGCATCAACGAAATCGCCATCTCAAATGTTGTTCGAGGGGATTCCGTCAATTTATTCAAAAGGAACTCGACGCTCATTTTTAAAATGCTAAGATTCCGATTTAGCGTTTTGGAAGACTAGAAGGGTCTATATATTTATGGTGCGAGTATGGGCGGGACGAAAAGCGTGGGTATTGGTTGTGATCTTTCCAATGCAGCTTTCAAATCATGCGTTACATGCTTGATTGCTCTGTGGGAAAGTGCGCGAGTGGGTATCACATGCTCGGGAACTTGACTACAGTAATACTCGTGGGTGGTGCAGTTTTGAAAAGTCAAAAATCGCAGGATGGCTACAAGAATCAACAGTACACTAAGAATTTGGATAATTCAAAACCTTCCACCCATTCTTACCTGGTTCGTGCCAATTGAAAAGCGACACATTGAAGGTTGACGGACAGATGATTTAAATTAAGAATACTGCAGTACAAAACGGAAGCACATGTGTTACAAAAATAGCTGAAACGAGAAACAATAAATTACAGCTAATTGTCACCCAGTTTACCTGATTGGTCGAGAATAGATTGCGAATTGAGTTTTGAGAATATGTTACTCCTTACAGGAAAAGTATAAAAGGAATATATTCAAAAGTTAAAAAACAAATGGGATGATGATTTTGTGTGTAAATTGAATTTGAAGAGGAAGATTTCTAAATGAATTCAAATTTCTTTAGAATTATGCAATTCCACTTGGAAGTGTTTTCTACCTGTGTTTAGTAATCGCTGTGACAACACTGAAGCAAGTGACCATGATGGCGTAGCTGATTGCAACACCACTACCGGCCGCCCATGCAAATGACCACCACATAAGAATACGGAACAGCATGTTTGGAGAAGTTACCATTCGTAACATGTACTCAAGGGAACGACATTCTCTGAGCGCTTGCATGACAGAGTCAACAGGTATGCCTCTATTGGTGAGCCTGGGTCTAAAATATACCGCATTTATGAAGTAGTGGTCGTAGTGTCTTGTGAGAGAGTCGAATACAATGAAAGGCGTCATGCTCACTGTCATGTCAACCATACGTTCCAATTTGAATATTATTTCAATATTGTCATGTTCCCCAGTGGTACCAAACGCATGATAGAGAATTGCGATTAGGATCACCTCGTTGAAAAAAATTAGCATGCCTTTACAGTCATCTGGGATCGGCGGATCAGTGAGTGCGGATTTTCTCCTAGATGATTAAACTTTAAGCTCGACAAAGTTGAAAGTGACCTACTTGCTGCACAACAACATGAGGAGCGTCAAAGGACGAGTATATGAAGGTTGGTAGATGGAAAGAAATATATACAGCGGAGTGCTCAGCATTAGGAAAACACGATCGTTCCAGAATCTACTAAACAGACGATCGAACCGTAAATCGAACAAAGAATCGACAGATAGAACGAAGGTTCTTCGGTAGCACGCGTTCAGCATACGGATGCTGTACATGACGAGAATGTATGAAATCATCTTCTGATCAACGGTCTGTTTAGGGAGTAACTCGGAGAATCGGAGGAACGACTGGAACGTCATGTCTACAAATATCCGACGAGACAAAACAATAAAACTGGTTTGTATGTTGAGCAGGAATAGATGGGCGGGACAGGGACAGAAGATGTGGCTATTAGCCCCAAAGGTGTCTCTCTCCGCCTTCTAGTCTCTTTGCCATACACTACAATTATAATTCGAAGGGGAAATGAAAAGTGCACGTGCAAGTATTATATGTTCGTACTGATTACACTGAATACCAGGATTGTAGATTCAAAAGGTTAAAGATTAAAAATTGAAAATTGACAATCAGATTCATAGTTTTCATAAGAAAGTTTCAGGTGAAAGAAACGACATATATTCATAGGTTACTATTTAGCAGCCAATAAAAAATCGTTGACTAGAGAAAGAACGGGATGATTGCTGTTTTGTCGGTTTGAAAGTATTGCCTTATATTTCTGAAACCAAAAAAATAATCTTCTCCTGACCCTATGTATGTCCGCTACTAACCTGAGCCGTGTTGCAGAGGTAGCGTAGCAGAAGCAAAGTACCATAAATGCGTGACAAGCAGCCACTTTGTTCTGTGTCATCATAGCAAATCCTAACCACTGACCGGCTCGACAGAACATATGTGGGGCGATGATGTACTGACTCAGAAATCCGTGTTTGCGAGAGGCGAGAATCAAGTTCTGAACAGAGCCAGTGGGACGGGAGAATCCAGCAATCCACTTGTTTCCAGGTTTCATTTGACTCATTGAAACAGTGTACATGTGACAGCTATAGGCTCCTTCGAAAAACCAAAAGAGCCCATACCAGAGAAAAAAGTAGTTTTGGAAGTTGATTTTCAGTGGGGTTCTGAGTTGGTTGGCAATGATTGTGAAGAGCACTGCTTTGTTAAAAAAAAGATGATTGTAGAAATCATTTGCAGGGATCGGTTGTGGCGTGTATTTGCTGCAAATCAGACACATGACTTAAAATTTAAAATTTTAAAAACCAAAGCGACTTACGTTAAGCAGATCATTCCAATAAACAGGGTTACTGAAAAGTTTCCGAAGAACACTTTCTTTCCGAGAAAAGCCATTCCCATTTGGAGGAGCATTAAAAAGCACAACTTCAATCCTATATTTCCACTCATCAGTATCTCGGAATGCAAATCGAATATATAATCGACAGAAGGACGGAAGAATCCTCGCTTGTAGTCAATAATAATCAGAAGGGCTTTTAAAATCAGAGCACAGCACAGCAATGATTCCCAGATCTCTCCTATTGTCTTCAGAAGGCTAAAGTAGTCCATGATAACTTCAAATGCGCAACTTCATAAGCTAGCCCTGCATGCGTGTGACTAGAAGATGTAAGTCTACGTCTTCTTATGCACTCTCCGTGTTTCTGCGTCTCTGTTGTCCGTGATAAGAAGATAATTATAGTCTGTTGTCTTGTGATTCCGGCAGGGCAGGTGGGCGGTTGCCTGGGAAGAAAGGTGCTCCGGATGAGAAGCTTATGAAATTTGAATACCCAGGGGAGGATTATCGGCGTCAACAGGAGCAATAGCAATCATGACTGTTTACCATGATACTACCAATTATTGGATTAGGGGGCGAGGGGGAGGGGTACGGAGCAGGCTTAATTGGAGCTGGGTTGGTTTTCAGGGATTGGGGATCGAGGTCCTGAATGGTAAAAAAAATATTCTGATTTTTTTTTTAATTTATTTGGATAGATAAAAATAAAGTGCAGTACAGAAAAATAACAAATGTATAAATAGATGTTCATTGATATTTTAAAACGTTTTCATGGTGATTGGTTCGTTCGATTCGAAAAGTTGATTGTAGAAATCCGGAAGTTCAGTTTTTGCTTAGAGAATGAAGGGAATGATTGCTTTTTGATTCTGGCGAATTGCGCGGGAATAAGTTCTGAAACAAAAAAAAACGTTTAATCAACTTTGTATACACTTTTTTCTTCCACTTCCCCTTTTCATTTTCTTACCTGTGATCAGTCAGTGCGCGGGCGACGCAGAAGCAAATGACCATGAGAGCATGGTGCAGTGCCACGGAGCTACCAGTCATCACATAGAAAGAACACCATTGCAGCATACGGCAGAGCATGTTGGGAGTGGTGACGTAGCGGAAGAGGAATCCTTTGTTGAGAAGCGGCTTGTACGAAAAAAGACTGGCAGGACGGTATCTGTTCGGGATGACTTCGTCAGCGATATCTGGATGTCTCATGTAGTAGTCGTAGGTTCGGGTTCCTTTTGCAAAGATTATGAAGAAAACAGCTCCAAGGACAAATTTCAGGTAGAAAACTTCAATTTTCTGATCAGTAGGTTCATGGGAGGCAATGATTGTCTGGATGATTACAGTGTAGAGCACTGCTTCATTCATCAAGCAGTAGCCACATACGTACCCCAGAGGAATTGCAAAAACACGACGCTCCCTAAAAAAATTGCAATGAAACATCAAGACTTTCTCAAAATTTCCAACTCACATTTTAGCGACAATGACCAAAGCAAGAAATGCGTGGATACTTCCATACGTATACTCTGGATGCATCATAATGATGATTGCAAGGTATGCGATTCCTCTGAATAATGCTCCAATAGAATTTTTGGTTTGGAAGAGGAATTGGGATTGGAGATCGAAGATGTAGGTTGGAATAATAGGGAGTCCTCCAAATTTGCTCTCGACTAGAAATCCCAAGCCAGCGACTGCAAGGTAGATGTTCAGGAATTCCACCCATAGCCAGCAGAGATAATAGAACATTTTGAATGCACTAATGGAACTTTCTCTTGGTAGGTTCCAATTAGAGACCTCAGAGTAAGCCCCGTGGAGAGAATGAAGCGGGACAACGTACTAATCTGCTTGGTTTGATCGGTTACCTGGGGCAACTGGTGGGCTGGGCTTGAGACCTGGCCATATGATGGATAATTACATGTGAGGTTGGGCTCACGGCATGAACTATGGGAAAAAGTGATATGAGTTTTCTTTTATTTTACGAGGACGAGAGATTTCGGGGTTTGAGGAGCAAAGCAGAGAAAGCGATGTTGAGATGGAATTGGAGGCAACGAAATACTTTTTTTTCAGGAAAATGAGTCATGATAAGGAAGGAGACAAGGATGGACTATTTCTAGACACAGAAATGTTATAAAAACAATTTGCAACAAAATCAAAAAATGCTAATCAACCTACATAGACACAGAAAGTTTGATGATCCACTCCACCCCACCCTCTCAATTTTATTGTTTTTTTTGACACGGAACTAACTCATTTTTCTCTCACTTTCAGTTTACGAGCCCAATTTTTTTAATGGCCAGTTCAATTGACTTTTTTCTTTTTTTCTTTTTGTTTATAAATTCCTCCATTGTGACAAAGAATTTGACAAAGACAAACTTTTTCTCATTCGTAAGGCTTCCGGATTGTGTTTTTTCTTTATTTGTCCGTAGTAGACAGAATTCTAATGAGCAGAACATTTCTGGTGTTAGGTGTTCTTTTAAGCTGAAGAGAGCTGATAAGACCGATAAAACTATAATTCACTATGACGAATTTATACGTTTAGCTTGGGAATTCGCGAACCAATGCATCGTGAGACTTGGTTCTGTGATATGATATTTCTCTTTGATAATCGTTCCGAACTATTTCTTCAATTTCAATTTCCCAAATGATCTAGTCTAGTCAGCCGATTCCCCAACCCAGTTAGTTCCATATGACGTTAGCTCAAACCAGAACGCAACTAGATAGGATTCGCCGGGTTTTATGATCATTCTCCGCTAGATTTTCCGTCTGTCCTTTGATCGATTCACCCCGATAGTTTAGTGTGATGAGTCCCACACGTTTTGAGCAATGAAGGATTGAATGATTGTGGAAAACAGCTAAAGGAAGACGAAGAAGAAGAAGAAGAAAACGTGCCCTCTGAGGTTTTTGAAACTTTGTTAGAAGATGCCCGGTGCCCCGCCCCTTCCCAACTCCTCCTCGTTCCAAACCAAAACCCGTAATTCATTTTTTTCCTTTTGCTTCCTTTTCTTTTGAAGTGCCAGTAAGCAGTAACCGTTTTCTAGAAAACGAATATCTTTCTAGAGAGAAGGTTCATAGAAGTAGAAGTAGAAGTCAAATCGTTCCAAGATTTCGTCTTCGTTGATTGAATTTCAAGTGTCATCCCATCCCATCCCATCCGTTCCCCTTTTTTTTTCGTTTTTGCTGCTCAACTTCAAATTTAATTGACATGGGACATGAGGACACTCACATTCCCCATTTTTTCAGAACATTCCTCTCAAAACGTTTATTTGGAACCTGTGCGCGATGAGCACGGAACGACTCATGTATTTGGACCTTAATAAAGGGTAAGTCAACTCAACATTTTCTGAAGATTCTTGATAGAGCGCAGTTATTTTTTGAACAACTTAAAAACATTTTTGACCTGCTGATCTTGTTATAAAGTTAAACTTTCATCTTCAAAACCTTCAAAAGTCATGTGGCCTAGAAAAAACGTAGTGTGGTTCCGTCCCGAGTTTAAATCCGTGAGGTATTCAAATTGGACGTGGAGAAAGTGGACTTCCATCCCACGCGTGAGGCCAGTCCAGTCCAGAAGTTCAGAGAAGGAACTTGTGATCTCATTGCTCATGCCAGCCGTGAGGGAGTTCTACTAGAATACGGTAGCTAGTGATCCCTTCTCGTGACCCATTCTATTCAGTCTATTGAAAGAGTTGACTCAAAAAATGAAATATAACGTGGCCGGGCGTTCCGTTCCAATGTGTTATGCAAAAACAAGGATTAAAATCTTCCTTGAGCGCCTCGACACAGATAATTCATTTCTTGTAAACAAAAACTATCCCCTGGTAGTGGGCCGCTGTTCTAAAAATTCGACGACAACGGAGGCCTTTTTTCACTCATCACCATCGTCCTACTTTCCTATTCCCGGCACCGCCGCGAACCCGAAGCGCAAAAAAGAGAGAAAATAGAAGAAAAAGAAGAAGAAGAAACTTAAACAAAAAGAGAACATAGCCGCAGATGGGGGTTCAATTCATCAATTAGATCCAGCCTGGTCGTTGTCGCGGTCGGTTGGTTGCTCGCCAAGCCACCTCCTCATTTTGCTTTGTTTCAACTTGTCAGCTATTATGAGACAATGATGCGCCGTTGCAAGAGTCTGCGGTAGGTCGACTTCTAAAATTGTCCGATCTTCATTGGGAATTCTTCGTGATCTTCTTCATCTGTGTAAAAAAACAATCCAAAATAGGGAGGAAGAGCAAATAGGCATTGGCCCATTGCCATTCCTAACAAAACGCTGTGATGGCGGGAGGAGTTCACCATGAATTCCTGATAACTCCAAAACGTTTCGCGCCTCCTCTTCTGATCTACGTTCCCCTTTTCCCTTTTCTTCCGCTTTTCACACAAGGAACCTATGCTGCTTCAGCTTCCCGACAACTTTCTGATTATATGCATGTCAAATGAAAGGGCAGCACTTGGCCAAGTGCAGGATGCCATTTTGCTTGTAAAATGAAACGAGTTTCGGATGCAACTTTGCAAATATCTGTATCCGGCTGGTGCTGAAATTGGGTTTGGCGTTAAGATATTTTTGGAATTTCTCAGTGTCTCAGGTCAGGGAAAAAAAAATTGAAAAAAAAACTTTCTGTACTGTAAAAATCCTTAATTTCCTGAAAATTATCCAGTTGTGAGAACACCTCACTCATCAAAAACTTATTCTTCTTCTTCTTCTTCTTCTTCCCAGATGTTATTGATCTGCAGATTCTAGGATCTAGTGGTTTAGCCAACCGCCATCCGGCGTCCGTCATCCTGAAAATCTCAAAACAACCCAACCCAATTACAATATTTGTTTTTCCTCATCATCCAACACACTCACAATTCCTCTCCTTCGTTCATCAATCTTTCCCAAATAGAATTAGTAGTAGTCTTCACTTTTCCGCTCTAGAAATCTACCTAATTGCATTTTCTGCCTTGTTCCTTTTTACTCATCTTCTGAACTTGATGATAGTTGATAGGTAGAGGTATCACATCACACTAGACTCATATTCACGTCGGAATCTGATACTCCCGCGGGGCAAAAAACGCGGAGAGGACATGCTGTTCATCCTTACGTCAGAGAGACTGCCTCTTTATTCTTTTTGATGATTTTCAAAGTTTTATTACTAACATCAAATTTCTCGAATTAAAGATGCAGTGGGACGAGAAGTAAGTTCTATTATCGATTGATGTGCATCGAAACTCAAAAAAAGAAATTTTCTACAAACAAATAGAAAATTTCATGTTAGGGAAACTTTGATGTTCCAAAACGGTCCATAGGGAGTCGTTTGCAATTTTATTTTTGCTTTTCCTTAAGGTTTCAAAAAAAAAACTATTGTTAGTAAAAAAGCAATAAATAGTAACTTTAACACTATTTCTCGGCAATTTTCGATTTTCCCCAAAAAAAAATTTTTTCTCTCTGTTTTTGAGATACGATAGAACCTTTGGGGACCAACTTCTAAACATCTTATGAACTTTTGATATTCGTATGCATTTGAGTAAAAAACAGAAAGAAGATTATGAATCTCTACCTAGCACTGATGTTATTAGCTTTCATGGCGCAACTGGCCTAAGTCTGAATCTAAATCTAAACTCTCCACCAAAATCCAATGTTAATTTTCACTTCGCTACTACTTTGGCTAACATTTTCCAATCAGTCAGTCAAAAGTCAAGCCTTTCAACCTTTCAACTATTTCGTGTTTTCTTTTTTTGCTCGTTTTCAGTGTCATGTCACTGTCAAAACAACAACCGATCTATCATCTATCACTTTTAAATTTGAATTTAAATTTGAATTCAAATTGTTCAATGATCACATCTCAAAGTACTCGGTCGGCACGGCACTATTCCGTCTACTCACACTACTTAAACTTTAGCGAGAAGAAAAAAAAGAGCTTTGAAATGTTTTTGTAATCATCAGAGATTATGAAAGTCTGTGGGAACTTAGACTTCGAACTTTATTTGATTCTCGTATAATTTCATCTACCAAATATACTTTTTATCAAATATTCAATCAGCGCGTGAAAGTGCAGGTTAGGGATATGAGTAACTCGTTCTCGTTTCCCACTTACTCATTGTTCATTCTCTTCTTTCCTTTTTCTTGATATTCTCCTTCCACAGACAGACAGGAAGAAGAAATCTGGATTAGTAAAGAGAAAGCTTCCTAGGACAAACACATGTCTGATCCGTGTTTGTTTTGACTACCGGTATCATTTGTTCTGTCAAATTGAAAAAATCCAGAATGGAAGAAATTGTGGAGGGAGAGGAGAGAAAAAAAACCAAAATTCACACACAAAATGGATTCTCAGATTGTCTGGAAAACATTCTTCTCAAGAAATCAAATAGAAATTGAATTTTCGTCGACCACGACGTTTCGCAACTACATAAGTTAAAAATTTGCAAAACGTGAGCCTACTCCATATAATTCTGATTTCAAAGTGTGCCTTCGACCCTAGCTACACTACAATTATCATGGTACTCGCCTCGCCTCGTTCAATTTCATTTCATTTCAAAATCCAAAATCATCACCCCCTTACCACACCCATAAACCAAATGGCGTCACGTCACAAGCAGCCTGAATCAGAAGGTTTCGACGTCTTCTGCTCGCTCATCGCCCATATTGGCCCTTCTTCTTCTTCGGTTCCTCCAGGCTCCTTGACTCAGCGTCGGATTCCACCAGAATAAACACGTGCTTGAGAAAGGAATCAGAAACGACGGCTGGCTGCCGTCAAGTGTACCCCTAATTGAATTTATGCACCTTTCTGGAGACCGGAGAGGGGGGGGGGCGCACCTCTCCGCTTCATTTTGATTTTCACATTTTCGCAGTCAAACTTCTCCCACCGCAGTCAGTCCAGAAACTACAACTTTTTATATATTCCATCATATTTTCTCATTCCATTTCTTTTTCCTTTTTCTTTTCTCGCCCAACTTTTTGCACTTTTCCCTGTTTTTGCTGTTGGTTTTTTTTTAGAAAATTGGGATTCAGGGAATGTTAATTACAACATTCCAGTGTTCCGATGAGGTGACCTCTTCTTCTACCTTTTCTTTTTCCCATTCCATTTGCGTACTTATAATCCAAAGTGCTCCAATATTTTGACGTTGTTTTGCGTGTCTTGTTCTATTCTTTGACACCCTTGTCTGGGTTGATAATGAATAACATTTCTTTAGCTCTTATTGGACATGATGATAGTGATCCATGTCGAATAAGTGCCAAAAAAACGTCAAAACCCCAGAGAAATGAAACCAAAAAACCAAAAGTCCTAAGCGAATTATGCTATGTTCTGCTACCCTACCTTATAATTTTCTATGTTATGATCGGATCGGATCGCCTGTGCAAAACCGGAAGGAAAGTGAAAAAATGACATGAGGCGAAAAATGGAAACTCTGTGATATGCACCGGAAGAATGAAGTATAAGCGAAGCCATATAGTTGATGAAGATGAGCCAGAGAAAATATAGACTCCCCCCCCTCCCCCATTCCTTCCCATCCATATTATACACAAGTCTTAAGTCCACTTTCATTATGCTCCTCCCGCCACCCTTGGAGGCAGTCCTGGAAGCAGTCCTAGAAGCAGAATTCCCCGGAAATCTTCAATTCTTCTTCTCCACCTGAGATTTGTGGCTATTCACTATTCACTCGAGAGATTATACGCCCGAACCTGACAATGGCCAACTAGCATGTGATTGGGAAAATGGGATGGAATTGAGAGTGAGAATAAGATAAAGTAAGCACTTTTGGACTTATTCGCGATATCTTAAGTCCCTTTTTGAGCCAAATGCTACTACGTCATAAGATCTTGTTTTAAGCAAAAAGGAGAAAAAAACAGAACGGCCCCAAGTTTTCTGACGTAGTTTTATGGACGCATCAGTCAGTTCAGTTCTCAATTCTCAAAGTGCAGCACGCTTCCTTAGAAATTCGTCTTCCGGCGCCTACTGTTAATTGTAGATAAAGTTCATATGTTTTTCTTATGTCAGATGTCCAGTCAAACGCAAATCCAAATTCGAATTCGAGTCCGATTCCAAATCAGAATCCGAATCCGGCAATAAAATGCGCTTGGGGGGTGGCATAGAAAGCGTTGTCACTCGATCTGCACTTCCTTTTCGATCATACTTAATTTGCTGACAACTTTTCTTTTCTCAAACAACATCACATGGCCGTGATATGCGATCCGCATGGAAGCCAATGCCAACTAGAATTTCTCACGCCGTGCCGTGCCGGCCCTTTCCTTTAGTCCGAGCTCTTATTCTTCTTGGTTATGTTAATGATAAGGAAACGAAAACTTTCATTTCACTTTTCACTTCGGTTCCTTTTTAACGCGCAACAAGTTGCTCATGTTTGTCCGTCGCTCAACTCAAATTTAGTTACTTTTTGTGGCTTTTTGTCCTTGGCTCTGTCAAAAGTTCCGTCCGTAAGTTCCGTTTAATTTCTATGTCTTCTGCTCCCTCATTCCTCTGGAATTGGTCTTCAAAATGGGGAACCAACCGACGCGAGTGACTGACATCCCTCATCGCTCTTTTTGAACACCTCTTAGGCTTCTGCTGTTCCACCACTTCTATTTTTCACTAATTTTGGATGAGACATGTTTTTTTCGGCCGAGTGAGCTATAGCTACAGCCAGCTCTGTAACTGAGTCTGCTGGCTGAGTCTGCCAATTTATTTTCAAATTTCTCTCTCAACTAAGAGACGGTTAAACTGAGAAGTGTCAGTCGCAGGCGACGTGGCAAAGCAACAAGACACGCGCTCCGCTCCGCCCGTTTCTGATGATCGTGTTATTTTCATGATTCGATTCCGATTAGCGAAACTAAACGCACATT
Organism: Caenorhabditis sp. 39 LS-2015; assembly: GCA_900536345.3. Taxonomy (NCBI): domain Eukaryota; kingdom Metazoa; phylum Nematoda; class Chromadorea; order Rhabditida; family Rhabditidae; genus Caenorhabditis; species Caenorhabditis waitukubuli. Next base: position 44,965 of record LR564636.1, on the reverse strand, counting down.
TATTCACGCCGCTTTATTTGAAACATACACATCACTTATTGACGCGTCTCTTCCGTATTCCGACCAGCTATGTATCACTATGTGAGGTAACATATTTTTTGAGAAGGGGAGACTTTGTATTCGGCAATAGAAGATACCCGAGGGATTTTGAAGTGTTCTGTCCAGTTGGTCATTTTTGCTGTTTTGATCTCATTGAATCTGTAATAGACTCGACATAGGTTTCAAGGCAATGTTGCTACGTTTCGCAATTGGGAATACAATGTTGCAAAACGTCATATTGTCACTTCTGATGATTTATCAAAAGTTCAAGTATACTTATAAGCGATCCTCTTGGTTTGAACCCATATCCGGCTATATGTTCTCTAAAACGTTGAAGAACTGAACTGAATGATGTCTGACGCGAATGATGTCTAGAAAACTTGAAAAATTGAAAACTTGAAAGCATAAAGTCTCGAGAGCTAGCCCAGAAACTCTCTTGAGATGCGATCTGTTATCCAATTTATTTCCCACCATTGCACAAAGTTCGCAAATCACAAAAAAACGCAAAGCTATGCAGTAGAGAAGAGCGGACTCTTGGTCGTCGCATGTCCTCAATTTGACCACTTGTTGTCAAATTATTGGCGTCCATCGGAATCAGATTAAGTCGTTTTTGCACATTGAGGATTCTGAATCTGATTCTAGGCAGGCCTCCAAGTAGAGTCTTCTCTTCTCCTCCTGCTTCCCCGAAATTTCTTCCCAAAATTCCCACTCTCAATTCTCACCCACTTCATTCCTTTATTCCGGCCACTCTGTCACCACTGATTGCTGAGATTTTCTGAATTTCTGCTGTATTCTTCGAGCGCCATGTATCAAAGATTTCGGTAACGTTTTCTTGTTATTTCGCATGCCTCAATCAAACAGGAAGTGTAGTTTTTGTCAATTGTCATTAACACTAAAAGGGTGAAGGGGTAGGGTAGACAGACAGACAAACATTCCTGGGTGATGTGATGTGCTTTTGGGGTGAAGCGCGAGGATGGGATGGATAGGATAGAATGCCTCATTTAAAAAATTTTTGGTTTTTCGTTGTTTCTGCTTTGTTTCTGTTTCAAATTTCCTCCCATTCCATGTTGCTTTCCTACTCCTACTCTTGCCCCTAAAAAAAGTTCCAATCAAAAACCGCAAAAAGCAAAGCGCCTTGCAAAACATCAACATGCAAAAAAGAAGAAGAAGAAAGAGGATTTGAAGTGTTCATCAGGCGCCCCGACGATTTTTGAATTGAGATGAACATGAGTCAGTAGGAGTCAGAGTCAGTTCACTCTGTGACTGGAAAAAATCAGATTACGGAGATAGAAAAGTTGTGTCAGCAATGGAGAGGATGGCAAGAACCCATCCACTCGGATCCTTGTCCCTTGCTCATCCACTTTGCTCCTCAAAAGGCGAGAAAGTTCGAAGAAGGACGACTACGCGCTCATTCAATCATAAATCTCCTGTCCTTGCCCTTGCTCCCGTGAGCTTGAACTTGAGCCAGAACTTCTCAAGAGTCTACAAAAACTTCGTCGTCCCAAAATCCTTGTCTTCTTCCTTCAAAAGATGTTCCGCTCCAAAACGTAAGTTTATAGGTGGAATGAACCAAAGATCACAATTAGGTACGTGATGAACAATCAAGAGTCCTTCTCCTTCTTCTTCTTCTTTTTCTTCTTCGTCTTCCTTTTCCACTCCATCTTCTGTTCCTACTCCTATTCATCCTCCAATTCCCCCCTAAAAATTGTCGTTCTGCTCTGTAAAATGTACTCGTCCCAATCTGCCCACCTGCCAGATGTAAATAACATTTGGTAAGAAGACGAGGCCTCATTTGCTCACTCATTTGCTTCTTCTTGACTGATTTCCAATCTCGAGTTCTTAGCCAAAGTCGAGTTGAGCTACCAAAGATAAACGAGATTTTGTTTCAACTCATCTCAACATGTTTGAGGGTGATTTTGATGCGATACGATGCGATTCATCCCATAAAATACTAAATCGCATAAAAACGTAGGCGGCGTGGCGTGGTGTAAGAGAAGCGCAAGTTTTATAGGTTTTGTGCCCTTTTTGAGGCCTTTTTCAAAGTTTCCCCCCAACCCTTGGGGACGGTTGGTCATTAGAGATTGGCAGAGAAAGAGATCCAACTTGGCTTTGGAGAACTTTTTTCTTTCGTTTTTTTGTCTTTTGGCCTTCTTTTGCCCCCCCCCCTCTCCTTCATCCTCGTCCCCTTTTTGAATCAGTTTCCGAATAAGTTTTTGGACTTGACAGGGCAGGACCACGCCATTCCATTTCATCTGCATCTTTCAAAAAGTGTCATATCCCCAATTTTTGGCTGGCGACGCGGCTCCTCGAGCCCTTCTGCTTTTGTCTGTTCTGGTCAAAATTGTGAATTGTGGCTGTGCTTTCAATGAGTCACTCAATGGAAATTTCTTCTCCGTATTAGTCGTAGATCACAAGAGCCTGAGAAACAGAACAAGTCTAGTGGTCTTATGAATTTTTCATCTGCCATTCTCCATACCTCAGTTTTTCCTCATAATTAAGCACACGGATTACTTACAAGGTGTGAAATCCAATCTACTTCTACCTACGCTTCCAAACATTTCCTTGTGCTTTTTGCAGGTTTTCCCTCTCTCAGTTTCTATCTAGTTTTGACACACGGTCTCATATACATGACGATATGATGACAGCTGTTTTTCATTTTCCCTTCTTTTCTTCTTCTAGTTTTGACAAGATATCTGATAATTCCAGCTTCTGCCTACTATCTCATTTCGTTTGTAGTTTTCAAAATAGCTAACAAAGTCTTCCTTCATATTCGAATATGGCTCTTGATTTTTGACCATTTTCGGCAAAAGCGGAAACTTTTCGAGCACTTCTAGTCTATGCCTGGCTCCCGTTCCCACGGTGAAGATTTATGAACTACGGGGCTTTTCTCTAGTTCCTGATTACGTAAATGTCTGTGAGGATTCCATGGTGAGCAAGCACTATGAGAAACCCGTTCATTATTTATATAGTGAATGCGAAAAAAATGGAGGAAGATGAATCATTTTATTAAAAAAAGCTACAAAAAGAAAGAAACCAAGTCTCTATTCGTTCTCTAACTGAATATGATTGTCAGGTAAATATAAATAAAAATAAAAACTTCAAATTATAAGAGTCCCTAAAAAAAGTTGTGGAACCATAAGCCATATGCAACAATAGTAGTTGAAACGCAGTTATAATGAATGATTCTCATGAGGCTTTCTTTCCTTGTTCTTCATTCGCTCCCTTTCCCAATGTTTCCGGGCCGTCCTTGGGGCGCCTACGCCTACCAAGATATCTTTTTTGCGAGTCTAGAGTTTGTATGAAAACATCTCCCAGTTTTCTGGGAAACTTCCGGACCCTTTATTCCCGCCCAAAAACTAACTGAGTAGTCGGCGAGAGATTAGGCAAAAAACAAGACAACGTCGCTGCCAAATTCTTTGGAATATCATTAGTTTTCTACATATATTCATATCTCACCCTCACTCATTCACTTCTCCATGATCAATACACGCTGCAAGAACCGCTATATTGCGCTAAGTACGAATGACAGAAACAGGTGATTCTTCGAGGTTTTCAGACGAAAGCATTACTTTCAACTGACCGAGTTTGATAGTCGAGTTGAACTTGAAAATAAGCTAGCTACATTTAATTTCTTTTATTTTTCTTTTAAAACATGAAACTCAATGTTCATTGTTTCAGTAATCAAATTGCCATGGTGATTCCCAGCACCAGAAAGGGACATGCGGCAAATCGGGACAACTTTGCCAATAATCATCATGGTGATGAGGTGAGCATGGATCTTTGAAATTTGAAACTTCGTATCAACTTTTTCTTCCTCCTTCTTTCTGTTTCCCATGAGTAGGTGGCAAGTGTGACCTCACAAAAGACACCCGCACAACTCAATTAGGAAACAAAGAGCAGGCAGCGCCCTCGCACGTACTTTTCGCTCTTTTCAGATTGTGCATCGACTCCACAATGGGAGACGTTCAGAGGTTGACGAACCAAAGCCCGATCTTGTCTCGGGTGCAGGAGATACGGTGATCAAGTTGAACATTGGAGGGACCTCGTTTAGGATTAGAGTGGCAAGTATCTTCGCAAGGTCCGCAGAGGAGAAATTGTCAGCGTTCGCTCAATTAACACATGAACAAAGGCTCCAGGCCTGTGATGCATATCTTTTGGTAGGATAAAATGAGCAAAAAATTGAGTTTGTTTGTAAAAAGAATATCAATTCTAGCCACAAGAAGAGTATTACTTCGAACGATCCGCTGTTCTCTTTGACTCTGTCTTCAAATACTATGCCTCTGGTCAACTTCACAGACCCCTCGACGTATGCCCCCAAGAGTTCTCCACAGAGTTGCTCTACTGGAAGATAAACGACGGAGTCATGTCCAACTGCTGCTGGAGGGGTTATAACATGTGAGTTTGTCTTGGTGGAAGTCATAAAAAAGTTGGTTCAAAAAAAGCCAAGAAAAAAAAACAAAAAGTTTTAGCACGAACAAAAAGAAAACTGTCAAAAAAGAAGATGTGGAAGCGTAAGTGAAATTTCAGTGAAATTTCAATTTTTTAGAAGTGCAAAATTTAAAATGAAACTTTCACCCCAATTTTTATAACATTTTCTCCCAATCCACTAGAGTTTTTTGTGAGTTTGAGACCATCCGACTTGTATACCCGTTAGATGTGCAATAGCTTTTTTATTTTCATTTTTCATTATCTCATTTTTCATATCAACTTCATAATCATTAGAGCGTTTTCTGGCAATCACTTCACTATGCTTGATCCATTTTTTGAACTAAACTTTTCCAAAGCGTTGTTTGAATAATAGACGTGATTCATTGTGCATTCCACTGACATTCCATTTTATGACACCTAGACGTTTGATCTACCAATCCCTCATAATTATGCAATTTCAGGAGCGCCTCGTTAGAAGAACTCGTCGCTCCAAAAGAGAAGAAGGTGAGAAAAATGCGAATGAAATGCGATATGAAGACGTGGCTCATTGACTATGCAATGAATGTACTTTGTTCCAGATCGAACTGCACGATCGCTCGATGCGGTCACGGATTCATCAGTTTTGCGAAGGGGATGGCTCATTGCTCTCCACACTTTTCACATTTGGAAGCATCACTTTTGTGTTGATAAGTGTCATTGGATTGGTGTTGGGTTCCATTCATGACTTCCAAGTAAGAATTGGAATGGAATGGACATTTGAATCTGGAAGTTTAGGTGCCAATCTACAAAAAAGGAGGCAAATCAGAGAGGATCAGTAACTGGAGCTCTGGTAAGAGGAAGGAGAACGCCATGCCATGTTCAAATCTGTGCTATCCATCAGTTTTTGAGTATTTTCCATTCCTTCAGTTATACGAAACGTTTCGGTAGTGTAAAACCCTAGACTCAATCTTTTCAGCTGACCAAAATGGATCTGACACATCAGGTGGTTTACCTTATTCATTTTTCATTTCCTACACACCTCTGATTCTTTAACTGAGTGCTTATCTGTCTTGTTATTGTTCTTTGAGTATGCAAACGTCAGAGACTGTTATCCAACTATTTTCTGTTGAAACGTCCTCTCCTTAAAAGTCGTTTTGAGCACTAAGCGTCTATGAAAGTCCCTTGTTTGCGTTTTTGTGATTCCTACTGAGTCCGTCCATCCAAACCGAACCAAACCAAACTTTTCTGGCATTTCAGTGTTGCGAAATGCAACATTTCGCAATCATATTGATTTCTACTTTACTTCTACGCTTGAAAATAATTACGTTGCTGTGTAACTTGTCCGTTCCAATTCAAGTTCAAGTTCAAGTTATGAATCCCAACAAGTCTTGAAAATTGGAGCAAAACCTCAATTTTTCAAATGCAACTTTCCTTGATTTTTCAGTGGAAAATGAGAACGTCATCTGGGAACCACATCCAGTATTCGGATACGTTGAAACAATCTGCATCATCTGGTTCACAGTGGAATTCATTGTCCGTCTAGCAGTCACTCCTAACAGGTAAATGAGTTTATACAAGAATCAACAATCAAATATCCTCTCAGATTCGCATTCCTCGTTGGAATCATGAACATTGTTGACATGATTGCCATCATTCCGTTCTACTTGGAACTCGGGCTGGCTCTCTTTGGAATTGACGTCGCCAGCCTGAGTGACATCAAGGGAGCACTTCTTGTTGTCCGCGTTCTTCGTGTACTTCGTGTTGTTCGAATCTTGAAACTTGGACGGTATGGATAAACAAAATACAACTTCCGTGTACGTGTACTAAATTTTTGTGCAGATACTCATCTGGAATGAGAACATTCGCCCTGACACTGAAAAGTTCCGCTCGACAGTTGGGAATGATGGGAATGGTCCTGTCAACTGGAGTTGTCTTCTTCTCAACACTCCTTTACTTTGTGGAAAAGGACGAGAAAGACACCCCATTCACATCTATCCCGGCAGCATTCTGGTGGGCAATTGTGACCATGACAACTGTGGGATATGGAGATTATGTCCCTGTGACAGTCCGTGAGTTGAATGGAACACTGCTAGCTTCTAGATAGGATTTGACAACCAAAAAATTGAAATTTCAGCTGGAAAACTGATTGCCAGTGGTGCAATCATCAGCGGCGTCTTGGTTCTTGCTCTTCCTATCACTATCATTGTTGATAACTTTATGAAAGTTTCTGGAAAGTGAGTGCTTTAAATATTCCCTGAATGATTTTCGAGATTCTTATCTAACAGGTTCTAATTTAATATAATAACACGTTTCTATTTCAGTATTGACACACAAGAATAAAAAACCAATCCCAAAAAATGTGTGTGTTAACCAAACCCAACCCAAAAAGATATCATGATATCATGTATCCCTCTCTCTTTCTTGAAACTGAACAAATCAGTCCAGTCAGTCAGTCAGTCAGTCAGTGTCAGCGTAAGTGGTATCCGGTCGAATTCTCTCTCTCTCTCTCAACTTCTTCGCCTATCAGTGCACAACCACATAACCCCACACAACACACACGTTTCTCTTTCGCTTCAAGCACATTTTTGTGCCTCTTTTTCATACGTCAAAACAGTGTTCACCCTATTGCACGGCTTCGTTCAGATAAATTCGTACTCTTTTTTATTCTTTGAGCCAACCAACCCAACCCAACCAAATAACACACAACACACACCTGGGCTTTCTTACTTCCAGATCATCACTTTCCAAATCAGTTTTAAAGATTTTAATCTTTGAGCCAATCATTTTTTTTCCAGTGTGAATGCCAACATCTTCTCGTCCGCAGCCCAACGGCCAATCGATGTTGCGGAATAGAAAATCATTTCAATTTGCGGTTCAATTATCTTTTTCCTTACTTTTTGCTCTTTTCCCCACATAAACTCCTCCTCACTTTGGATTTCCCTTTACATATACAGTATTTTCTGGAATTTGGTTCCATAATTTTTTCTGAAAAACACAAAACACAATAAGTATACATTAACCGTTAACATTGCGGAAACAAGCCAACGGTTAATTTCTTTCTCATTTCTTTTTAAATTTAAATTTTTATATTTTAATTCCTAAATAAGTACTAATTCTGTCTGACACTTCTCCTTTTCCCTGTTCACTCCTCAAATCCATTCAATGTTCTGTCCTAAAATCCTTGATCCTTTGTTCTTCTCACTTTTCAGTATTATTGTCATTGTCAATCTCCTCTAAATAAAATAAAACAAAATAAACTAACAAAACTTTTCCAGACACAACTTCACATAGAGTCCTCTCGTAAATCAACAATGCACATTCGCTAAAAATTTTTTAGACGACCACAACCACAACCACAGCTACCAAAAGAACAAAAATGAAAAAAAGCACCAAGATGTTTTTCAACTCGTTCGTCCACATGACACCGAAGCGATCAGACATCAGAGGCACTGTGTGACGAATAATTTATCCTTGCCAAGGAGGCATCCCCCAAAAACTTACCTCCTCATCCCTTCTCATCCCATCCTTTTTTCATCGCGCCAAACATTCGAAAAGCATCGAGCAAGCACTGCGCGGCGGGCCCCCGTACGCTGTAATGCAAACAAATGGCAAAGAGATAACGAGTTGAGTTGAGGATGAATGTTGGTAGGGAGGAAGGGGAGGCTTACCTACTTGAAGTTTTCTTTCCCGGGATTACTCTCTCCTACACGTTGTCTCTTTTCGTCAGGCAAAACGTTTTGAGAAGGAGGAGAGAAAACTTTTTGGATTGGGTTGGGTGGATCAGAAAAAAATGGGAAAGGTTGGGAAACTTGGAGGTTACTGAATATAAAAAATTGAAGGAAAAGTTTTGATGTTTTCTACAGACAATGAATGACAAGAAACAATTTCTACTGTGTTTGTGTTTTTCAGAAACCATGTACTTCAAGATTTCTAAGACAATCATCTATCTAGAAGTGAGGAAAGCAGCGTTTGATCTTCAACTTCTCAGCAGCAACATCGAGATTTGAGATTTGGTCTATTTCCATCCAAACTTTCTTTCCTCAAACAAAGAACCAAGTTACTAGTTTTGTCTCATGCAATATCCTCCGATTGTTAAGATAATTGACAACGCATCTCCCTCTCCCCGTCTCTCCCACTTTCTCAAAGGTTTGCTCACCGTTTCCAACGGGGGTGGTTTTGAAGGAGAAAATATCTGGGCGCCCCTCTTCAAGCAAAAGTGCGCAACGCAACTCTGTCTATCGGCGCGACCTCATCGATCCGCGCGCTCTCTTGTCAACAGAAAAAGAAGAAGAAGCAGCAGCAAAGGGATTCGATCGGCTCACGTACAGGTATCCGCCCACGTTGCGCCTCAATAGCCCAACCCCCCAGCCGCCGCGCATCGCCGGCCCCCTCATCAGCAGTGCCTGTCAGTTCGACAGTCGTCTGACTCCATCGTCGTACCGCGTTTTCAATTTTCATTTTTTCGTCAACATGGGTGAGGAAGTAAGTGACGATGGTTTTTCTTAAAATGTTTTCTTTATGCAAATGAGTTAGTTCTCCACGTACGCCTAGTTTGTACTTCCGTTTATGTTAGTTGAATGGTTATGTTGCTTACACTTTAGTTTTTGAAAAATTGTTACTACTGATTTCAATTTTCAGTTTTCAATTTTGTATTGCCTAGTTCTATCAAAGAACTTTTTTTTTCTAGCCCTGTTTTCATCCTAACTCCAAATCTCAGTCCTTCGCAACATTTAAAAGTAAGAAGAAACATCTCATACAATAGAAAAGGATTGTGCAATATTTGCTCGGATGAGTTTTTTTGACCCGCGACGCACTTCAAATCCGCCTCTTGTTAGTCTTTGCAAGCAGAAAAAAGATAAAGGATAATTTGTCGCCGCGGAGGAAAAAAGAAAAAAAAAACTGAGAACGTAGAGTTGGGACTGAGATTTGAACGGATTGGAAAAGTAAACAGCAGTTTGACAGCTCATATGATACAGTTTTTCTTGAAGACACTAAGATTATAGGGGTTAAAATGAGATGACACGTCTTTCCTAACGCGTTAATTCCAGGATTGGTCATCTGAGTCTCAGCAACAGCCACGCAAGAGATGGACTCTCGAGCAGCTCAAGGGAGGTCACACCTTCCTTTCCATGCAAGCCGCTACTAACAAGTTCGACTCGCAAAGAGGAATGACCGCCCCAGGAATGCCACGTTGGAACATCACCAAGGACAAGAAGGAGGGATACATCGCCCCAGACCAGAGATCTGAGAACGTGCTCCGTGTCCAGTGCGGAACCAACCAATATGCTTCTCAGAAAGGAGAGACCCCAATGGGAGCGTCCCGTTTCCAGGTTCCAAAGGTTGCTTACAAGAAGGAATGGGAGACCATTCTTGACAAGGAGGGAGAGAAGCTCATCCCGAAGCAGGCCGGAGACTATGGACTCGCTTCGCAAGCCGGAGAAGTCAGCATGGGAGGACACAGAAACCAGGTCGCTCTTATCCGCGGACGTCTTCCACACGATCGTCGTACTCACGGAGTCCTCTGCTTCCAAAACGGTATAAAGCACTCAGGTATCAGTAATTTATCAGTGATTTTCAGGAACCAACTTGTTTGCCTCCCAAACCGGAATGTCCGCTCCACCAGGTCTCGGAGCCGTCCGTCAAGCTACACAGAAGATTGAAGGACTCGAGCTGACCGAGGACATCCTTAGACGCGGAACCGAATACACTCCATGGTACTCTGGCCAGAACAAGTTCGCTACCCAAGCAGGATCCGGAGGTTTCCTCAAGGTCCGTGACGTTCTTCCACACACCGTCGGAGGAAAGGACATCGAAGAGGAGCTCAAGCAAAAGTCCGAGGGAATCGTGCCGCTCCAGTCGGGAACCAACAAGTTGGCTTCTCAGCGTGGTATGACCGGATTCGGAACACCAAGAAACACTATCCAGAGAGCCGGATGGAAGAAGGAATGGTACTGTAACTGGGTTCTTGTTTCTGTCTAAGATGTGACTCTGATTTCAGGATCGAGGATTACGAGGCCGCCCTCAAGGAGTGGGAAGAGACCAAGCCACCAGGCAGCGCTTCTTCTGTCGACCCATTCGGTCACTACAAGAAGAAGTTCGAGGAGCGCGAGTCGTCGCGCCAGTCGGAGATCGATTCTCAGTCCGTCAAGGCTAGCGAGCCAGTTGAGCCAGAGCCAGAAGAGGAAGAGGAGGAAGAAGAGGAGGAGGAGAAGGTTTGTGGACCAAGAAGATGATTGATTGATGGATGAAACTATGAGAGAGTATTTCAGGTCGAGGAGCCAGTGAAGCAAGAGGAAGAAGAGGAAGAGGAAGAGGAGGAAGAGGAGGAGGAAGAGGA
>LR564636.1:3350-21431 GCA_900536345.3 Caenorhabditis sp. 39 LS-2015 | reverse complement strand
AACCGTCTTCTTCTTCTCCTTTTTTCTTCTTCTTCTCGCTTTCTGACCACTACTCGCCCAATTTTCTGTTCATCCGTTGACAGGTCTAACTGGTGGCCGTGTCATTGTCATCTTGGCTTTAACTGACCATTATCTCTTTATTGGTGTTCATCTGACCAATCCATCGTTTGTTCTATTTTCATTCTATCACCTCAAATTTCTCTGACTCACAGTCCTTAACAATAACCTATTGTCTAGTGTGTGTGAAACCATGTGAACAAAGTTTCTTTATAGAAATCACTTCAAAACGGCGGTCTCAACGGTTTCCGGGCTGTCAGTAACACCTACATGAGAGGAATCGTCCTTCTGATTGTGTTCACTGATGCGCTACTACTTGATGCGAGTTTTTTACATACGGAGATAGTGAGTCCTAGTGAAATATAAAACTGGATCCTTTTTTTTTAAGGAAGATGACGTGGAAACAGAGATTAGTGACTGGAGTGAAGCAAAAACTGATGGGAAGTTAAGGCTTATTACGTTTTTGGTGGGAATTGATTCTTCTTTGGTAAGTAAAAATATAAAAAATTTACAGACTTTTTTTTAATTTTTAAATTATTATTTTAGACAAGGTACTATAACTACGACGAGGAAAGAATTAGGTCAGCCTTAGTGGTACTTCTACACGTTGTGAATCAGGTCTGTTCCAATTTTCGAAAAAAAAATCAAAAAAAGCAAAATTTTCAGTACTTCTACCCCCTCAACATTCGATTATCCATAATAGATATCCTCCCAGTCAAAGGAACAAGTATGGGTTTGGATGACTTTACAGCTTGGAAAAAAGAACAAAGAAACTTATTGGAACATGACGTCACAGTGCTTCTCAGGCACAACTATGAAGGAGGGATTGCCTATTCGAATGGGCTCTGCTCAAAAAATAGTCTGATGATATCTGGGGTAAAATTGCATAAAAACTTCTCGAAATCGTATATTTTCTCTGCAGTTTTTTCCGGAATCAACAATGAACAACGCTTGGGTTTTTATGCACCAATTAGCACATGTGGTCGGGTTAACTCATCAAATGAAATCAAGTTGCAAGTGCAAAAACGCAAAGGACGGAAAATGTCTCAAATTGCGGTAAATTTTCAAAGATAACCGCTGAAACGCAAGCAAAAAATGAAATGTTTGAACGGTTAGCTCGTGGCGAGGGGTCAACGGAACTAAAACCGAGAGAAGAGGCGCAGACAGAGAGACAGAAGCAGGAGAAGAGGCTTCAAAGATCTGCGAGCAAATATACAGCAAAGAACAATATCAATTCATTTTCCTTCTGTTTTTTTTCAGAGGATTCCCAGAATGCAGTGTGCAGGAAATGGTTAATAAACTGACAAACCACACTTGTCTATTGCAACAGTTTCCGAGCATTACTAGTGAATTGACACCAAGGAAAGGGTCGCTTCCAATATGTGGAAATGGATTGTTGGAGGATCAGGAAGAGTGCGATTGCGGGCCGGACAGGTGGGACATATGTACAGAGCAACATAAAATTATAAAATATGCAGTAACAGTGTGCTTGGTGTTAATTAGTGTCGATTATTTGATAACACTTTTATAATATCTATTATCTTATCAAACACCGGAGCAGAGAGCACACCCTATACCGAAACTCATTGTGTTTCAGGTTCTGTGACAACATTCTCTGTGATGCAGTTAAATGTCGGTTTATTGTCCAGAAAGCATGGCTGACCAACATGATTCCAATGGCGTTTGCTATCATTGCATTTGTCATTATTCTCATGATATGGTACCCTGTTGATGATGATAAAAAGCTGCTCAAACTCTGATTTTCCAGGAAGTTTCTGTTATTCCCAACACTTGCATCATTGTTCCATGCACTATCGTCACGTGGGAAAACCAATGAAGGCATTCATGATCAAAGAACGGAAAATGGAAATGAAACTACTGATTCTGACGTCGAGCAGGCGCCGGTTCGAATGCGACCATCGCAAGATTCTGAACCGGCAATACCAGTGGAAAACCGAAGAACACGGTTAAGTGATCTCTATGTCACTATGCGACCCATTTCTCGCTTCTGGGAGAAATTTTACAAACTAGAGTCCCAGAAAGACCATTCAACTGCGGCCGCACCCATTTAACCTTCATCCTCCCCTTCCGTTGGCATTCCGGTGTATTTGAAGTCAAAATCGACGGGTTAACTATGCATATGTGTAGTTTCATTGTATTTGTATATGAATAAAGATAGTGAATCAAGATGGTGAATGAATTAAGAATGGAAAAGGCTTCATAGAATGTAATGTAGGAGTCTCTTGACATTGATGCCTCACTTCCTTTTCCTCTCCCAGGGTGACTAAAAACGTCGTTTTCGGCACTTGAAAATGAAGATTTGCCAAAAAAATCGGAAGGTGGTGAAAGCTGCATATAAAAAGGATATAGCGCGGAAAAGCGAAAAAGAAACAGCTATTCACAGTTCACAAGTCAACATGCGATCATACACCAATTTACTCATCTTTTCTTCTATTCTAACTTTAATTTATTGCTGTCCAACTGAACCTACAGATTTTCAACTTCTCATCAAAGCAACTTATTATTTATCTGATTATCAATGGGAAGTTGTCAAAAATTTAGTGTCAAAGTTGTCAGGAGCTGTAAATTTGGGAAGGACAAAAGAGGTAAGATACTGTTTCGCAATCGTTTACTAAGAAGTTTTAGACATCGCAAATGGCTATTCACTTATTTGATAACTTAAATGAACCACTGAACGTGGTAACGCTGGGGAGTTACGGAAGAAGTTCAGATTTGAGTACAGCGGTGAAAAATTTAAAAATGCTACCATGTGGAACATGGTGCGCAGAGGAAACTCAGAAAAGAGATTCAGAGGTGCGATTCTCACTCATTTTCTGATTTTCAAATTGTTTATCTCATTTTCTAGCAAGTCTCTGCCATCCTATCCAAACTGACATTTACCAGAGCTACCAAGGTGTTTATCATTACCACTGAGTACATAGACATCTACAGTTTACAATCCATCATGTCATCTCCAAATGTCATAATCCAACAAGTCATCATTCCACAAAGTCCGGGCATTGTGACTTATGATCAGAAATACTATAACTATTACAGTGCTTATTATGATAATTATAAAAGGTTACAGAAATAATTTTGAAATTTCTTTATGATACTTTTTTAGGTACGCTGGTCGAATGAAACAGCTGTATCCTTATATACACGTGGAAATCCCTGCTGATCAATACCCTTTCATAGAACAAAGTAATCGCGAAGAGAACTATGACTATGACAGGTATCATTTGTTTCCTAAAAATGTTTTCAACGCTTTGATAGTTGGGCCGCAAGTACGTGTTACTCTTTGATTGGATGTCAGGAGTGTATGACTATGGCCACTGCGCCGAAGATTTCTCCAAGTGTCGATGAGGAGTTTGAAGTTGAAAGTGTGAATTTGAATTTGAATTCTGGAGATTCCAATTCGAAATCCAACAGTGCAAGAATTGACGTGTCCCAATACACGTCTGATCTGGAAACAGTGAGCCAGAAGACAGTCCGACCCACAACAGCGTCAGAAGACTATGAGTACGAAATAACTGCTGACCCGCCGGGAAGTAAGTATCTCCAATTGAGATAAGGCATTGTTTTTGACTTTTGACTTGGTTCCAGTTTTTTTTGACCTACTGAAAAAACAAGCCAATTGAACAAAAAGTGCATTTTTTTACAGTGAAAATCAACAAGACACCACTGCTGGATGAGGTGAATGAGAAATCTGTCAGTGACGAAGACCTGATTTAATTTAATTGTTCTATGTACCATATATATTTTTGTCATGTTCCTTATTTCGCTGTTTGTCCCAATGAATATCTGCAACTTTAACACTTGTTTCATTATTGTCAATCCCGAATCAGGCGTCGTGTCAATCATAAAAACCCAGGCCTCGTATCGGACGCGCATTGAAGAGAACACGCCGATAGACAGCGAATTGCACCCCCGCGTAGTCACCCTGACCTATTTTGCTTTTAGCCTCTCGATCCTCTTCATCGGCTAGTACTGCCTATGGCTTTCTGACTTTCAAGTTTTAGTTTCAATATCAAATCCGATTATCGGACTTTCTCGAAGTCTTAGGCTAACTGTCTCAATATCAAGCTAATAATGCATTTTCTTAAGAACCGGATTCGTTTTTTTTAGATTAGAAAGAAATTTAAGATTATAGGGTTTCAGAAATGTACACTAGTTGGAGTTGGAAGCTATGGAGCACACTTGGAGTCGTCCTCAGAATCCTCTTCATTGATATTCCATCTGACATCTACCGTTTCGTAAATCTCCGTCAGAAAGTGAGTTTTTTTGAAAGTTTTTTAGATCAAAACACAAGCTATACAAACTAGACTAAAATTTCTTTATATTTCATCGTACACATAATTTTCAGAACGTACAAGGCCAGACAGTGGTAATTACTGGAGGAGGATCAGGTCTGGGACGTGCGATGGCCTTGGACTTTGCCAGCCGGAAAGCAAAAGTTGCCGTCATTGACGTCAACAAGGTAGAAAAACGATATTGAGAAATAAATTGAAAATGAGATAAAACATTTCAGGAGGGAGGCTTGGAAACAGTGAAACTTATAGCCGCGGAAGGGCATATGGCAAAGTTTTGGTATTGTGACATCACTAATGTGGATAGCATGAAAAATACTGCCGAGGATATCGAAAAAACTTTTGGTATACTACTGAAACTGTAAAACAAAGAAATTATGGGAATGAATGTTCAGGAGAAGCGGATATTGTCGTCTGCAATGCGGCCATTCTTTCTTTCACCTCTTTCATGGAAATTTCCAATGAGTTGTTAAGGAAATGTCTGGATGTGAACATTTTCGGAACTATCAATGCAAGTTTCAATGGAAACCAACTGTTTCGAACCTTTTTTTTCAGACGATCCGAGCGTTCCTTCCTAACATGGAGAAGAAAAACGATGGTCATATTGTTTGCGTCTGCTCTATCGCTGGATGGTCTGGCGAGACTATGGGACTGTCTTATTGGTAGGTCAAATTTATTAAATTTAAAAAAAATTGTCTTCATTATCGATTTTTTGCAGCACCAGTAAATTCGCAGTGCGCGGAGCAATGGAATCCTTACAAATGGAGTTGAGAGATCGAGGATTAGAGGGTATTAAGACGACAACTCTCTATCCATATTTCGCCCGCACTCCAATGATTCTGGAGAACAACATGAGACCGACATGTACATGGTTCCCATTCATGAGCGTCAAATCATGCTCCCGAAGAATGGTTGACTCAATTCTCAAGGAGAAAGTGCACGCTTTTGTTCCATCGTACATCGCTCTCATTCCATTTGTCAAAAAGTGAGCGCCAATGTTTTTTTCAATGTTTTTCAAGAATTATTTCTTCTATTTTTACTCTCACTATACGAATTATCAATTTAAATTCTTTACATCTTTTCTTTCCCACAAATAGTGAGAAAGAGCCGGCGGGAACGCGCGTAGCATCGCGTCTACGTCTCTCTTTACAATTTGTTCTCTTTTCGAGGTCACCAAAGGTGTACGTATTGATTTAACTACCACCTTTCTTCTTTTCTTGACTTTTTATCGGTAACTAAATCAAGCATTGCAACGTTACGCCCTTCAGAATATACATTACTTGTGGGTAGACTGTACCCCTCAATCTTTCGACAAACTCACTCTAGTCTAGCCAATCGAATCACTATCAGAAAAGTGTTTGTTTCAGTTTCTGCTCGCTTCAAGTGTGCAGGTCACTTCGCAACTACCTCGGCGTCAAATACTCCGCTTCGGATCCGTCCCTTTGCAAGTTAAAGCTTATTGAAATGTCGGACTACTTCAAAACTCCAAGTCTCGTCTGGTGGTTCATCATTGTGCCAGCACTTTTTGTTAACTACGTGAGTTTTTTTCATTTTGCATTTGGTATAATAGTTCTTCAGCTCTCCTACTCCAACCCCGGTGCCACACTCTCAATCCCAGTAATCGGATCGTTCATTCACGGATTCGTCACCAAATATCCATTGATTCCACTTCTCACCAACATTTTCGCACTTGCTGCCCATGTTGGTGAGGCTCTTTTTGCCCTCTACCTCTGCAACAAGGCCAACTTAAGGTAATTCGACAAATACATGTTGATCTTTTGATTTTTCATCAAATTGTTGATTTTTTTCAGTTTCTCTTCATCCGCCAAATGGGCTGTTCAAACCTTCATCCTCGGATTCCCATCGCTTTCCATCTTGCAACGTTTTGAAGCAAAACAAAGAAAACATAATTGAACTTCAACTCTTTTGACTTTGTCTTTGTAGCTGTAGCTGTCAAAAACGTGTCCGAATGTACTTGAAATGTGATAAACCGTTTTGAAATTGGAATGCATTGAACGATCATTTCTTATCGAATGAAACAGTGAAACAAACAGCGGCATGCAAGAGAGTGAAGAGACGCAGACACGCGGTGTAGCGCGCTCCATTGAGAAGATGGTCCATAGCGACCTAGATCTATCCTGTGCCCGCACTTTTTGCTGCGTTGAATAGGTGAGGGGTCCGAGGCCCAACGAGCAGTCATTCGTGTTGTCTTTTGGTTCTCTGGAACGGTCGTCTATCGATCGGTATCTCTTCTCTTGTTTACTACTTAGTTTTCTTTTCTTGCGCTATTTGTCTCGTTCTCGTTTCACCCGTACTGTCTCAACTGGCGCTCAGTTTTTCTCAAGTCTTTCTTTTGGTTTTTAAATTTTCAACCAATAGAATGGTCCAACGTGAATAACGCTAAAATATGCGAGCTCTGGCAACAGTTGTGATTTGAGACATTTTGAAGAAGTCGTCTCTACCCCAACCTATCTTCTCTTTTTCTTTTCTTTCCTTTCAATTCTCTTCTTCCCGTGGTATAGTGTGTGTGTGTGTTCTGAGGGCGAATACGTGCAAAATCGAAAGACATGGGCACGTCCGAGAGGCAACTGCGCTATGGGTCCATCAGAAGGAGAAGAGAGAAGAGATAGACAGCAACTTTTGTGAAAATCTTGTTGCGCTGCGAGAAAGAGGGCCTCAGCCAAGAGGGCACTTCTTCCCATCGGCACTCTTTCTCCGTTTTGCTCAATGGTCCCCCGTCGTCTCCTTTTCCGACGTTTTCTCAATATTTTTTGTCTTCTCAAAGGAAATAGTCGCCAAAAACATATTAGAGGTCGATTCCAGAAAAGCATTCGAGTGTTTACGTTTATAACATTACTGACCGCCGAATCATCTATCAACTGCGCATCTTCTCTCGGTTTCTCTTATCATTTCTGCAGTTAAATCGAATCGAAAACTGTTTTTTCTCGACGCTCCTCTGTTTCGTTTCATCTCTTCGACCACTTGTCGATCGCTTGATTTTTCTGTTCATTGGTAACCGGGTGCAGGTTTGCAGGTAGAACCATGCTCCGTGCTGCTTCTAACTTCCGTGCCATTGCCAATCGTGGACTCGCCACTGCTGCAGCTACCAGACCAAGAGTGTACGTTTTCGAAACTTCCTAATAAGTCCATTCTATAATTTTAGGCCACTTGATGAGCGTGAGGGCAAGGAGATTTACACCACTGTCGGAATCGATTACAATGAGCCAAAATTCGACAAGATTCTCATCGCTAACAGAGGAGAAATCGCTTGCCGTGTGATCAAGACCGCCAGAGCCATGGGAATCAAGACAGTCGCCGTGCACTCTGACGTTGACAGCAACTCGCTCCACGTCCAAATGGCTGATGAGGCGGTCTGCGTCGGAGAGGCTCCAACTGCCAAATCGTACCTTCGTGCCGACCGCATTCTTCAAGCCGTCGAAGACACCGGAGCTCAAGCGGTATGCACTTTTGAAACCTGTTGTTTTGTGCTGCTGACCACGAAAACAGTGTTCACGTGATTTTTTGACTTGTTTGTGATTTTGCGAGACTACGAGACAAGTCAAGGCAAAGCAAATCAAAGCGCAGAAAAACAATTCTCTAACAAACTGACATTCAACTGACCCAACACATCTCTCGTCACAGCGAGAGATAGATTGCATCTTCCTAACAGAATCAATGATTACCCAAAAATTCATGTTTGCAGGTGCACCCAGGATATGGATTCCTCTCCGAGAACACCAAATTTGCCGCCGAGCTCGAGAAGGCTGGAGCCAAGTTCATCGGACCAAACTCCAAGGCTATTCTTGACATGGGAGACAAGATCCACTCCAAGAAGATTGCCACGGCCGCCCGTGTCAGCATGATTCCAGGATTTGACGGTGAGATCGCCGACGAGGACATGTGCGTGAAGGTTTCTCGCGATATTGGATACCCAGTCATGATCAAGGCTTCCGCTGGAGGTGGTGGAAAGGGAATGCGTGTCGCCTGGAACGACAAGCAAGCTCGTGAGGGATACCGTCTTTCCAAGCAAGAGGCTGCCTCTTCCTTCGGAGATGACCGTATGCTCGTCGAGAAGTTCATTGACAACCCAAGACACATTGAGATGCAAGTTCTTTGCGACAAGCATGGAAATGCCTTGTGGCTCAATGAGCGCGAGTGCTCCATCCAGAGAAGAAACCAGAAGGTTATCGAGGAAGCGCCAAGCAGCTTTGTTCCACCAGAGATGCGTCGCAAGATGGGAGAGCAGGCCGTTCAGCTTGCCAAGGCTGTCGGATACGACTCGGCTGGAACCGTTGAGTTCCTTGTCGATTCGCAGAGAAACTTCTACTTCTTGGAGATGAACACTCGTCTTCAGGTAACAAATCTAAACAAATTGTTATCAGAATACATACGAAATTCTTTCAGGTCGAGCACCCAATCACCGAGTGCATCACAGGAATCGATATTGTTCAGCAGATGCTTCGCGTTGCTTACGGACACTCTCTTCCAATCACCCAGGAGCAAGTTCCACTTAACGGATGGGCTTTCGAGTCTCGTGTCTACGCTGAGGACCCGTACAAGGGATTCGGTCTGCCATCGGTCGGACGTCTCTCCAAGTACGTCGAGCCACGTCATGTTGACGGAGTTCGTTGCGATTCTGGAATCCGTGAGGGATCTGAGATCTCCATCTACTACGATCCACTCATCTGCAAGGTAAGAAAATAAAAATGGAGTTTTGAAGAGAACTTACATTCTTTAGCTTGTCACCCATGGAGATAACCGCGAGCAGGCCCTCAACCGCATGGGAGAGGCTCTCGACAACTACGTCATCCGTGGAGTCACCCACAACATTCCACTCCTTCGTGATATCGTCCAGGAGAAGAGATTCCGTTCCGGAGACATCACCACCAAGTACCTGCCGGAGGTCTACCCAGAAGGATTCCAGGGAACCACTCTTACTTCAGCTGAGCAAGACACCGTCTTGGCTTTTGCCTCGGCTTTGAATGCTCGCAAACTTGCTCGTGCCAATCAATTCCTCAACCAGGATAGACAGCGTAGCACTCATGTGGCCTCTTTCTCGAAGACCTACAAATTCGTCTCCTCCCTGCCAGCCAAGGAAGGCGAGCGACCAAAGGAACATGAAGTCGAGGTCACTTTCCTCAACGGAGACGCCAACCAAGCTCAAGTTAGCATTGGTGGAAAGACGATTAATATCAAGGGAAATGCCAACCTCGCCCTGCCAGTCAACTCGCTGGACGTCAACGGAGAGCATGTTACCACCCAGATTGTCGGCAAACGCGCCGGAGAGATCACCGTTCTCTACAAGGGAACTCCATTCAAGGTCAAGGTGCTCCCGGAGCAAGCTGTCAAGTACTTGCAGTACATGAAGGAGAAGGCCAAGGTTGACCTGTCCACCGTTGTCCTTTCCCCAATGCCAGGAGCCATCAAGAACGTCAACGTGAAGGTAATAAAAAAAATTGAGTGCTTTGACTAAAATTGAATTGTGTTTTCTTTCAGCCAGGAGACATGGTTTCCGAGGGACAAGAGCTGGTCGTTATGGAGGCGATGAAGATGCAGAACAGTCTTCACGCTGGAAAGACCGGACGCGTCAAGGCTGTCAACGTAAAGGTCGGCGCCACCGTCGATGAGGGAGAGGTGCTCGTTGAGCTCGAATAGATTGCCATCGCCCGCTAGTGATAATTCTGATCATTTGTTAAATGATTCCAACCATTTGTTTTATTCTGTTTTATGTACAATTCGAGACCCGAATTTTTATCTGGTAAAAAATTGAAATTGATGCGCATTTGAGTTTAAGTTTTTCTTGAAAACCTCTTCCCGCCAACGAATATTTATACACTTTTAAACATGCCATACACCACCCGAATTCTCTTTTCGTATTCCATACTTCACGGACGTATTCTTTTTCTTTGTTGCCATGTATTTTGTAGAAAATAAATATTGTAGAAGGATCTTATTTGTTAATTAGATGTTCGAGTTGAAATTCAGAGTTTTAGGCTATAAAAATCCAAGAATTCTTACTGTTGCCAATTGGAATAGCGTTGAATTTTCAAAAAAAAAAAACGTTTTGAGTAGTAATGTATCTAAAGTAAAATGATTCGATGTTCAATCTCTTCGTGTTCTAACGACCTATCAAATGGTCTCTTCGCTCTGTGTTCTCCTGTTCGGGGCACTGCACAGACCCATTGCCAGATACACCTCACTCACTCCCTTCTCACCTCTGCTCTCCACCACCCACCCGAATCATACCTCCTCTCCCTCCTCCTCCCCATTTTCTGGACGGACCGTATTGCGGTCTGGCGTTCCGCATATTAAGTGACACGGGGTGTCTGTTGCTCATTATATAAACAATTACTGCTCTAAGACCGTACTATCTTTCTGTAGGCTAACGGTTATTGTTATCCAATCCAATTTGTACGTCTAGTATGTGGTTTTTTTTTGTATTTTTAATCGCAGTTTCCAAATTCTATATTGGTTTCTTACCTGGTCTTAATTTTATCAATTCCTTCCCTTTTTTCCAATAGGTTCTTTCTTTTCAAACTCTGTCAACTTTCCTCTTCTCCAGACACCTAAAAACTGCTTTATTACTTTTTTCACCCACAGCTAACGATGATTCTTCTTCACATTTCATCCATCTGCGTCTCTATTCTTCCTTAACACTGTTTTGCAACAGTGTCTTTACAGTATTTTCAAATTGAATCATCTTTATCCGTTCTGAGAGGGGCGTCGTTTAGCTTTCTCATTTTTCATTCGAACCCACTATCTGCCAACTTTTACATTCTTGTGCGTCATTGGATTACAGATTTGTATTTTTGCAACAATTTTTTATTCCAGACTTGTTTCTCAGTGTTCACAAGCAAGAAGTTCAAGATGCCACTTAACAAGGTGAGTTCTTCTCATTTCATTTTTGAAGCAGTCCTCTAACTATTTGTTTTTCAGGTATCCAAAAAGAAGACGCAAAAAGAACGAAAGAGAATTGTGGCGAGCCTTGAGGTAAGTTGCTACTCTCTGACTACGCAAAAACCTAAACTTCAGTCGTTCCGAGACAAGAACCCAGCCGTTTGGGATAAGTTCGAAGAACTGATGAGGAGCGGCGAAAACTCAATAAAGGGCCAATTTGACCTAACAACAATGGATCTAAACGAAGGATATGTTTATACTGTATGGAGGAAATTCCAAAAGTACCATCATTGGGTGAAAACTGTTCCGAATAGTGGCAGCATGGGATCAACTGCAAAGTATGTTCTAATTTTTGCATTTCCCTGTAATTTACATTCAATGGATATATTTAAGTCCATTGTCATCGGGCACAGAATCGAACCCAGCAACAGCAACCGCCGCAAAGAGGTCTAATGGTAGAAGTACTAAGAAGGCGGGCAGAAATCAACAAGAGCAAACCGCAGG
Organism: Caenorhabditis sp. 39 LS-2015; assembly: GCA_900536345.3. Lineage (NCBI taxonomy): Eukaryota > Metazoa > Nematoda > Chromadorea > Rhabditida > Rhabditidae > Caenorhabditis > Caenorhabditis waitukubuli. The sequence continues at coordinate 9,663 of LR564636.1, read as the reverse complement.
ACCATCAACCTCTCTCTCAGTGAGTCAATTTTTTAGCTGGAAAAGTTTTCAAAAAGTGTATTCCCATAAAGCCAAAAACAGGGGTTTTTGCAGGCTGATATAATTTCTGACGGAAGTGAAATTCGCCGAGTGTCCCGCTCATCGCCGGACGTGGAAGTCGACTTTGAGACCTCAAAGCAAAAGAGATCAGAATCAACGGTCAAAAAACATGAGGCTCCTTCCGACATCTTTCCTTCCGATTTTACCAGCGCCACACTAAGAAAACCCGTTTTAGCCATGGATAGCAACCCGGAACTGCAGTATGGCCTGTTGCTCAAGTACAGGGACACAGAATGCTTCATGAACGTCGTCATAAACATGTTATTTGCATGCGACAGCATTCGGATTCCAATCGGAGAGAGCAGCTCTACTAGTACAAGCTCTGTGGTCAAGCATCTCAAGGATCTATTTCTTCGCAAGACGGCAACGGTCGACGCTATTCGGAGAGTTCTGCCTTCCGAGTTCACAGAAGACGAGCACGACCCGGGCGTAGGGTTCATGGCGCTCTGCGCAGTAAGTTTTGCCATCTATTTTCTTTTTTTGAGAATTTAAGATCTATTTGACATAGTTGTTTTGCAGGCAATTGAGGATCAAGGAGAAACACGATATTTTGAGGAACTTTCATTTATGCAGGAGAGAAAGACTGTTTGCGAACGGCACCGGAACCACGTCACCGTGCAAAACGAGCAACATTTCTACAGCCACATCGCTATGGCACAAAAAAGTTGTTGGGAGGAGCAGCAGTTCGAGTGGTTGTATAAGGAGTCGTGGAGACCAGCTAGAGTAGCATGCGTCTTCGATGGTTGCGATAGCTTCGCCAAGCAGACTCGAAAAGTCCTTCGAGATGAGCTCATTGGAGAGTATCATGTTCTATTGGTGCACGACGGTCATATCCACTTTGCCCGTTTCCGAGCCAACGAGCCTGTGGAGATGCATGGATTTCAGTGGAACCTAGTTGCCTTCACTTCCCACGTCTATGAAGGCCGCTACCATGCGTTTATGAAGATGTCCCAAGAAGATCCGGATTCCACGTGGGCTCGAATTGATAACCACTTTCCGCCGAGAATTATTCGAAAAAGCGACTTATTATTAGATAATTTTACTCTATCAATACTAGTTTTTCGTAAAATTGTAACCTAAAATTCCTCACCATTTTGCGTATATCATGTTTGCCTTGTGTTTTTTTTTGTTCCGTTTTGGTTCATAAAGATCTTGCCCTCTATCCTTGCATCATTTTCATTTTTCCACGAGCTTCTTCAAAATCATATTTAGTAGTTCAAACTCGTTCCATTCTTTGTTCTTGATTTCTTATACTGTGATCTCCCATCAAATGCTCTACATAACCTTTTCTTCCATATGATGTCATTCTGTTTCTGACCTCTTTTACGGTGCATCGTCGTTCCAGCCAGACATCAACTTGTCACCTCGTCACCCCACCCCTATCCAATGACATTACCCCGACCCCTAACCTGTCTGTACAGTATCTTGAGGGGCGTGTTTTGATATGTATATAAACAAATTTTCATAATGTATGAATTGTACACTTATTTTACTTTTTACTGTACCATTTACAGTTAGCCTAACTTTTCTAGTAAAGCATATCTCTCATTTTTTTTGGGTTGTCTACAGTGATGAAAAAATAACGTAAATCACCTCATTGCAATTATTATACGCCGCCTCCATCCGCAGATTCAGGCCCCCAGGATTATCGATCATAAAAACTTCCTCGCACCATTCCCAGCTAGCGATGGTTCCCCTCCACATCCTAACCGTCTGCATCTATTGTCCGCTAACACTATCTCGTGACTGTATGCTGCACACTCTTAATTTAAAATTATCTTTCTGATATTTTTTGTTAGAAGCCGTTCGTGGTTTCTCTCATTTTTTCGTTTAAACGCACCACTTCCCAACTTTCAAACCCACACTCTGTTCTCTTCTCATTACAACTACCTGTTTTTCATAATTTTCTCATTTTTAAACAAGTTTTGCTAACAAGTTTTGGCGCCAAAAATTGATTTCAAATTGTTTCAATCTGCTCGCTTGTTTTTACTCTAGAAATTTCATTACCAAAACGTCCCTTTTTCAGCAAGAACCGTCAAGGCTCAACATGGCTCCAAAAAGCCGCAAGGAAATGGCGAAAATCGTCAAAAAATTAGAAGTAAGTTTTAAAATGTTGAATTTGAAATTGCTTGATACCTGATATTCAGAAATTCCGCGACAAATATGACATCCTTCGGTACGAGTTCAAAATGTCCATCAAATATGGAAGGATCCTGACTTCCGCTGATCGGAACGTCTCAGCAGAGCGAGACAACTTAAAGCCATCTTCAATTAATACAATGTTCTACCTTTGCAAGAAACTCGGTTACAAACTGAAACCAAAGCCGGACATTAAAGAGGAATTCGAATACGAAGAAGAGCCACTCAGAACCGTTAAAACTGACGAAACCGACAAAATTCAGTTCGAAAACATGGTCAGTTTCTTTTTTTTCCGTTGAAAAACACAGAGAAACTCAAAAAAGGGGATCATTTTGAAAGATACATTCAACAGTTTTAAACAAAAATTTGAATTTGTCAGAGCAATTCGGCTGATTCGGGCAACAACACTGCTTTTTTTTAAAAAGAGATACAGTTTTTCTGAACCAACTTTTGTATTGGAATTCTCAGAAGTTACTTGTATTCTCAATGTTACTTATTATTGTGACGAGTTGATGATCTCTGTTTGTAACATGATTTGTATAACACTGAGCTTATCTTTATCGTTTTTTTTCAAATTTCTTTTTATTGTTACTAATTTTCATCATTCCTCTCTCTGCTTTGTTACTTTTGTTTTATGCGTCTCATGAGCTCTTCTCAATTTGTTTCTTCAAATTTTTCAAATTGTTTTAACAAATTGTTATCTTCAAAGGGGGAGGGTGGATGGTTCCTCATCCGTGTTGGTTGCGGAGGGGGAGGGGGCGCGTGTCCGCCCGTTTGCCAGGTGAGCGGCCCCGCCGTCACTGTTCTCCTCAGTCATAGCAGGATGGCGGCGCATTTTCAGGATGGTCATACATTCTTACCTACCCTAAAAACTAAGTTGCACCTTTCTTGACCAGCCTTCTATACTATGGGTCCCTTCTATACGTTATCAGGCTCCGCCTGTATTGATTTTTCTTCACAGTCTACTCGCTCATTCTCTAATTTCTAGAAAATCTCAAATTTTTATCAAAAACCAAAATTTTTTTCAGCGAAATCCGTTGCACTTCTAGTTTCCAAAAATGGCACCAATAAGCAGCAAAAAACTTGTTAAAATTGTGGAAAGATTAGAAGTAAGTCTCCGAATCTTAATCATCAATTAACTTGGTTTTCAGAATTTTCGGACAAAATACCATGAGATTTGGAAGGAGTTCCAAGAGCGGATCGAGAACGGCGACCAACTGGCTCCACCTGACAGAATCATGTTGGCAGAGAAATGCGGCCTGAACCCAATGACGATTAAAACCGTTTTCTGCAGAGCCAGAAAACACGGTCATAGATTGAAACCGGAAGAAACAAGCGAAAGCGCAGAAGATGAATCTGAGTCGCTGGAAATTCCCATGTAAGTTTCAAAATAATAGCTGCAAAACTTGTTGCTATTCTGAATGACCTTAGGTAAAAAAATATCATATTATATTGTTCTAGGAGGGATATTAAAGCAGAACTTGATTACGAGGCGTTTGAGCTGAAAAATGATCATGCCACTGTGCCAATTGTCAAAGAGGAAATGGCTCCGGAAACCGACATACTTAATGATCCAGTGGCTAATCTGAAATTAGACGAAAAAAGTGGAACACACGAGCCAAAGAGTTTTCACCAGCTCGCGGATGTGGCAGCCGTCAAGAAGAAAGCCATTCTCCAGATCGAACACGGTAATCAAACTCTGGCAGTTTTTTTAAAGGAGCCAAAGCGTGATCCCTATCAGGAAGAAATGGCAACTGTCAAAAAGGAAGCAAACCTGCAAATTGGAACCGGCCAAATTCTAAAAATCAGTTGCCATGAGTGGAAAAGTGCGCAAAACCGCCAAGAGCATCGAATTTTCATGAGAGAAGTGCCGATAGTCAAAAAGAGAGTCACTTGGTTTGATGGTTTCGTCAGAGAGGAGGTCAGTAGATTGATATAGAAGAGAGGGAGTGAAAGAGACATGGAGAGGGCAGATGACTAGATGGAGCGGCAAACGCGTAGACGAAGGTGATCCTCGCTAACGCGTGATATAACAACTTGAGACATTTTTTTAAAACAAATGTTTTTATTTTAATGAATCATGTAAAAATTCCTCTCCGTTTTTTCATCCAATAACTCGCCAACATTCTTCTTCTCCATCCCTAAATAATTCATTTCTCATCAGTTTTTCCCGTCCCCCGAAACGTGAAAATGATGGATTTGGCTGCCAATGTTTGACGAAGAAAAAAGACGGAAAATTGGCAAAAATTCGATTAGAATTTCGTGTTTTCTTTGTCGAGGTGTTAATCGGGTCAAAATGGGACCGAAACGAGGCAGGGAACACGGTTTCTTTTCGAGGAATGCGATTTCTAGAGTTTTGGTGTTTTTGGTGTCTGAAAATAGCGTTTTTTCAACGGTTCCACCGAGATTTGGACCATGGCCTAGGATCCGACAACTTGCGTCGCTGACGCGTGATATAACAACTTGAGACATTTTTTAAAACAAATGTTTTTATTCAACAACACAAGCGGAAGTGGGGTTCCCACCCCGCCTTTCTACTGGATCATGTCCAGTAGAAAGGCGGGGAACACTTCCTCACTTCCTATCTTGCGCACCAAAATATCTCTTGGTAATAGATCGATATTATAACGCCTTTGGTAGTACTCTGTCATGCTGACCCGTCGTTCGTACCTCTGACAGTAGAATGTGATCGCATTTGGACTGAAATTACGAATTAAAAAAAAATAATAAAATAAAATAACATACCCCTGACAATGAGGTACAACGGTAAAGACCCCCACTATTAGTGGGGTGAACGGTGCGTAGGAGCGTCTTGCACAAAGCGTTCCGCGCCGTTCAAGGGCGCTAGAAGCCTGACGGCTTCTAGCCCCTTGCCGGGGAGTGTTGCGCTCCAGGATTTGGTTTAGAAAAGGCTGAAGCAACTGGATGAGAAAAGGCTTTTGGTAACAACATACCATACGGTTTTGGCGCGATTTCTTGATTTGCTGATGAAGAGTTTGTTGATTTGATGATGAAGAGTCCTTGGGAAATCGAATATGGCGCTCCTTTTTATACGTCTAATTCCGCTACTGGAGGCGGCGCTACGGGATCTAATCAGCTCTCCTTGAAAAATGACCTTTGCAAACACCCCAAATGATCGATGACACCAAGTTGTTTGAAATACCGTCGGTGATTAATGACACATCAGGCGTGGAATTTTCATCGGTTTTGATTTAATCTTTGTTCTGGAGATAAAGAAGTTTGTGATTGAAAACCTTCACGATACGCAGATCTGGAGATAGAGAAGATTGTGCGGTAAAACCTTCACGATACGTAGATCTCTAGATAAAGATGTTTGTGCTACAAAACTCCTTAGACTGAAACACTGTCGAAGAAGAACACTCTACAGGTTTTGGGTTTTTTTCCAAAAACGGAACGCCACTTCTCAGAAGATGCTCGACAAGCATCAATACTGTCGCCATAGCTGCATTTAGACTTATGTAATTCCACTTTGAAATTGATTTATTTTATATTATTCAAATTATGTTTTGTGTTGAGGATCTAATTTTTAAAAGTGTGTAACTTTTTAATCGTAATCATCCACAGAACATACTGCGTTTATAATTTTCCTCTTTAATATGACGAATTTATGATTTTTTTGTAACATAATTTCTATAACGTTCAGATCACATTCACTGTTAAAAAATTATTATCATTACTTTTGTTATATTCCTTACAATTAGTTTTATTTCTTGAGTTCCATATGTTTCATAAGCATTTTAAAATTTATATTACAGGGTTTTATGAATAAATTTTTATCTTCGAATTCGCGTTTTTTGTTTTCTATTTTTTTTTCAATTCTCTGTTACATAATCCGATATTGTTTCGGTTAACTTTTGGATGAAAAAAAACCTTGTCCGTCAGCTGGTTATAATGCAAAACCATTAGAAGTGGTCAACAGGGGAACAGTATTCTAATTTGCTGGAATAATTTTTTTTTTGGTTCAACTGAAGCTCTAAGCAAAAAATGAAACAACAAAACAGCCAGCAGAAGTTGCATGTGAGCTCTGCACAAAAACTCACCAAAAAGTACAGAT
>LR564627.1:832-11091 GCA_900536345.3 Caenorhabditis sp. 39 LS-2015 | reverse complement strand
ATAACATTCAGTTGAAAAAATTTAATTTTTCACATCCATATCGAGCCAATGCTGATTTGAGCACCCTGAAAAAAGCAAAGTTTACCCCCAGAACACAGGGAAACGGCGGACCGCAATTTACTAAAAAAATAATTGTGAAAATCAGTGGCCATGAAAGGGGGGCACCCTAACTTTTTGCCAAATTTTCCCCAAATTTTCGCTATTTTTTGGGGAATATGGGGCACCCTAACTTTTCAGAAAAAACCCCTATCCTACCTCTGCTAACAGAGGTTCTCCACTTCTACTCCATTCCCCTCTACGCAATTCTCTGGATATCAAACGGATTCTTCCAATCTGTTGGTTGGCCTTTGGTAGTTTGCATAATGGGCAGTTGGTTTGGAAAAACAGCACGAGGGACAGTCATCGGAGCGTGGTCTACGAATGCAAGTGTGGGAAACATCCTAGCTTCGCTAACAGCAAGTCAAACGATTCATCTCGGCTATCAGTATCCGTTTTTCATAATTTGCATCGCTCTCTTTGCCTATAGTATTCTCACATATTTTCATCTTCCATCTGCGCCCTGGGAAGTGAAAGAGCTCAATGAAGACCCAGTTACCAAGAACCCCGTGACAGAAGAGACTGAGCGACCCCCGCCACTGGGATTCTTTCGTGCCTGGCTGCTCCCGGGAGTCATAGCGGTATCTATTTAAACACTTCGGAAGAGAAAAGAAATAATCGCCACTTTCAGTTTTCCATTTCATACTCCTGCTTGAAACTTGTCAACGACGGCTTCTTTTTCTGGCTTCCGTTCTATTTACACAAGTAAAACAGGATAACATATGTGGGATATGAAAAAAATTTCAGCGGACTCCACTGGCCAGAATCATTTGCGGATGCTCTTTCCTCATGGTACGATGTTGGCGGAATCATTTCTTCCATTATTGCAGGAGCACTTTCAGTAACTGACGATAGGCGTAGTACTAATTACGAGAACAATTTTCAGGACCGGATGAAATCAAGAACCATTCTCGTTTTCGTCATGCTTCTTTGCTCAACCGTCGCTCTTCTGGGATACGCACGTAACTATTTACAACACCACTAAAACTAGTGTCATCCGCTGATTACAGACTCGCCCGAATCATACGGTTGGAACGCACTGATACTTCTCATTGTGGGATTTTTCATCGGTGGACCACTGAATATGATCGCCGGTTGCATCACGTCGGATCTCGGAAAATCAGAAGTACTGCGAGGAAATGCGGAAGCACTCTCCACGGTTACCGGCATCATTGACGGAACGGGAAGCGTTGGGTCGGCAATCGGGCAGTGGTTGATTCCACTTGTTCGAAATTGGCTTGGCTGGGACGCCATCTTCTACGGGTTCATGATTATGGTCAGTGAACAATACTAAAACAAACAAGATGTTTTTTTCAGGTCGTTTGTTCGGCGATCTGCATTACTCCAGTAATTTGGAGAGAGAGAAATGAAAACAGTCAACAAAAGGTAATCAATCAAGTATTTTTAGAACCAATCTCTAAAATGTCCTTTCAGATATCACAAAAAGAAGAAGAGAACAATCGGCAAGGACTCGAGCTCAAAGGCGGAATTTGTTGAAGAAACTTAGTTTCACATTTTCGTTATTGTCAATAAATATTCGTCACTATTCTGCTTTCCTCATGAAGAAATTCGGCCCGCTCCGCAACAAGCACCACGCAAACATTATATTTGACGACAAACCTCACGCTGCCTAGTTGGAAGACTATCAACCTTGGGCAGGCGTGTAGAGATTTCTCTTTTTATTTCCGCATTTCACGTAATCGCTTCGAGTAGATGCCTAGAATACGATTGCGATCTGATAAAGACTATCTCGAGAGAGTCACTGGACAGAAATGGACTAGAAACCATTTTTATGTGTTTCTTCACACTTTCTTCAGGTTGAAAACTATTGATCGAATAGAGCTCGCATTAGACATCATAAAAATTACAGTTTTGCAATGATACATGCCACTAGAAAGACACTTTCCGCAGTAAAACCTTCTCTCATAGAAGCGTGGATGAGCAATTCGACCGGTAGGCCGTTCATGGAATCGGAGGAGGCCGCAACCAAATTTCTCGGAGTACTCGACACGAGTTTCATGATAACCTACGCCGCGGTGCGAGGAAAAGAAAGATTATGTCAAAAATCGATATTCAGGGTTTATTCGTCAGCGGGACTCTTGGAGATCACTACAACCCAAGGAAAATGCTAAGTTTCGGAATGGCCATGTCTGCTATCTCAGTGTTCGCATTCGGATATCTAACCGAAAAATATCACATCTACTCTGTCCCATTGTACATTTTTCTATGGGTTGTCAATGGACTATTCCAGTCGGTCGGCTGGCCAGTCGAAGTGGCCATAATGGGTAACTGGTTCGGACACAATGCCAGAGGAACAGTTATGGGAGTCTGGTCTTCTTGTGCAAGTGTCGGAAACATCATCGGAGTTCTCATTGCCAGCCGAGTTCTTTATCTCGGATATGAAGTTAGAACCTCCTCATTAATTAAGACTTATCAAACTTGCAGTACCCTTTTCTCATAATTTCAACAATGCTCCTCGGATATAGTTTGCTCGTTTTCTTCCAGTTACCATCAGCACCATGGGAAATCGGTGAAAACGGACTACTCTTAAAGAAAACTTAAAATATTAAAGATGCGAACCAACGGAGCGCCATCACAGAAAATTCCGATCCATTGGACCGGCCACCGCCTCTCGGTTTCTTCAAATCGTGGCTTCTTCCCGGAGTAATTTCGGTAAGTGAACATATGTGAACACATGCTGACAAGCACATTCTTCTAGTTCTCATTGGCTTTCGCATGCTTGAAATTCGTCAACGACGGTTTCTTTTTCTGGCTGCCGTTCTACTTACACAAGTAAGTTACTGGAAAGCGGAATATTATTAAAAAGTAGCAATAATCTATAAAGATTCTCTTCAGTGGACTTCACTGGCCCGAGACGTTTGCAGATGGAATGTCCACATGGTACGACATCGGTGGAATAATCGCATCTGTGGTGGCTGGTGCACTTTCTGATCGCATGAAATCGAGAACTTCGCTAGTTTTCTACATGCTTCTTGTCTCTATTGTATTCTTATATATCTACCCACGTAAGTTAATTTTTAAATATCGGAAATAACTACTGACTTCAAGAATCGACGGTTTCTTTCGCTTGGAACGCCTTTCTACTTCTGTTAGTTGGATTTTTCATAGGAGGACCCATTAACATGATTGCCAGTTCAATTGTTGCTGATTTGGGAAAAAGCAAAAAACTGAAGGGAAACGCGGAAGCACTTTCGACGGTAACTGGAATTATAGATGGAACAGGCAGTGTCGGATCAGCAATAGGACAGTTCCTGATTCCGAACATACAGCATAGGTTCGGATGGAATGCCGTTTTCTACGGTTTCATGACTATGGCTAGTTGGATCAGATCGACACTTTAACTGAGAAAATGAATTTTAGATGACATGTACGACAATCTGCATAGCTCCAGTTCTCCTGAAAGAACGACGGAAACGGCGGGAACCGTCTCTCAGAGAAGATCAACATCTAATAGAATCGAGCAGTAGTGAATCGGAAGATTCAGGGAACGAGCTATGGAGCGAAGAAAATGAAATAAGGAGAAGACAGCATGGAACAGCAAATCCTACATTTATCTAGTTTTCGGGTCGTTATTCATATTAATTATCAATGTGCAATACTAAAATATCATCAGTTTTCAAAATGTTCGATTCATAAAAATTTAAACTTACGATTTTGACGAAAAAACAGAGGAAAAAGGAAATTATTCGCGAATTCAACGACAAAAATGTGAAATGTCCGAAATTCGAAACGTAATTGTCCTATTTTTTGGAACGACTACGGTCAGCAACTGTCTGCATTCACGTCATACTCGACGACAATTTGCAGATTATGGAAACGACCACGAGAAAAAAATAAATTGTGAAACCATCGCAGAGCAGTCCTAAACTTGAGCTTTATCGCGCTTGCTTTCTCTTCTTTTTTGTTGATAAATTGGCTCGGTTTGCAAGCGAAGCGATCGATAAAGCCCGGGTTGCGATGCAATGCGCCGAGGACTGCTCTCGTGAGCTTCTCATGGAGCCATAAATACAAACTGCGCGGTTAGGGACAACACGAAACAAATCAGTCGATTTCGCCAATTTTTCATTTTTCTCAGACTAGCTAATTTTTTAATTTTCAGACTTGTCGCTGATATATCGATCTCATTGCCGCGAACGGTTGCTAACCGATATAATCAATATATCCACACTTTTCTCTTCTTCTCCTAATTCTAAATATTGTTCGTTTTTGCTAACATAACACTCCGTTTTCAGAGCTCCACCATGGAGAAACCGTCTAACGGTTTAGAGAAGTTCACAATCCCAAAAAGACGACGTATCGATCCGGAAGAGACAGAACAGCCGCCACCTTCCGTCTCAGGTTTGTACAACGTTTAGAACGAACGACCGGCATCTGGCAGTTTTGACCCGTTCGCAGATCTGCCCTGAACTTGATTCTTTATGAATAAGCAAAGTTTTCAATGGAATAAGAAACACATTCATGTTGGAAAAAGCTTTGACTCGAAAATGTGAAAAGAATATCTCGAAAATTTTGTATGCCATTTTACTGACGGGTGTTTTCTTCTTGTTAATTCGATATTAAGTTACTGTACCACAGAAAACGACTGTCGATTCAGATGACTTTTGTTGCAACGTTTTATTTAATTTATACTATTTATATATTTTCATTTATGGCCGACCAATTTTATTTAATAGTTTTCTGACTAACTATTAACACTGTTTCTTTGATCATATATCCTTTTCCGTTCTCACTGCCAATTTAGGCAACTGAATCTCAAACAAATGTGACACAGTAAGACAGCAAAATTATCAAGTTTCAAGCTGATCAGCGAATTTACTAGGATGATCGGCGATAATGAGAAGGAAGCTTCGAATGGCTATTTTTAGAGACTTCCATTGATCTAACTTTGAAAAATGACTATTTAAAAGCTTGAAATTCTATTGCATATGCCTAATAAGTAAGAAAAATTAAATATTGATGTAAATATTTAAAAAAAAAAGAACAATTATAGATTTCATTTAATACAAAAATGCGATCCTTATTTGCCACTTGCTTTGTTTACTTGTTTTTCAATTGTATATTGTTATTTTTGCAGAACATTTCTCAATCAAATGCGCAACAAAAGTTGAACTTGCTGAACTCGTCACACAAATCGACAAAACCCGAACAGTCGGTACACTTTCCGAAAAGAGCTGGAAGAGCGTCGAGTTGACCGGTGTTGAGATTATCAAAAACTCCAAACTGGAGAAAAAAGTTTGATTCGACCCAATCGCGCCGAATATTAAAGTGTTCATTTTCAGTTTCTAGCCACCAAGAAGATGTTAAACGCAACCGAAGTCTTCTACGGATATCGACTTGTTAATAACGGTCTTGAGGAGACCAGCATTGCCAACGATGGACTGAGAACAAGTCTCGATGCGATTCCAGATATTGGAGATCCGGCGAAAGGTGTCACTGTCTACAACTCGCCGGAGGTTGCGCTTGGAACTCGGCTGATCTACGACAACGTTCCCATCAAAATTATTATGTTTCGAACAGTCCGTGGAAAGGCTCTGGAAGTGAATCTAGGATCTGGTAGTGTTCAGCCATCTAGAAATCATAACTGTCATATTGCTTACAAGCAGCATTATGAACATAATGAAGTCCACAAGTTGGCACTGGTCCGTGGAATTTATTTTCTGTTTAATTTTGGTATTTTAAGGAACATCGGAAGAGTGCCGTATATTACTACGAATATCTGACAGAATTCGGAGGGTTCTCCAAGATACCGTCGATGCTTTTACCTATTGCTATCCTCACTTATAAGAAACGAGACCTGTCCACTTCTAAAGTCAAGTTGGATCCTGAGAGTAGAATGTATCTTTTTCAGCTGTTTCATTTCTTTGAGCACGACTAACTGTTTTCAGAAGTCATAGTTTCCACCGATTTGATGTAGAAGAGTTTGATACACATGACCTGATAATCAATGATTGTCGAGTTGTCTCTCGTATATTGCTGCCGAACATCAGAAAAAATCATCCAATGATAATGTAGGTTACGATCTTTTCAACTGCATCCATACCGTACCCTTTTAGATTCAATTCTCCAGCAACACCACAGCCCTTTTTCCTGAAAGACATCAATAAATTCACGATCCTGAATACTCTTCGAACCACTCACTTCGGAAAGTTGCTAACCTCAGAATCCATTGTGTTTGATGGACCGAATCAGGTTCGAGAGATTCAAAGTTCTGTTCATCTCTCTATTAGTTACAGGAAGGAAATTCTGCTACTTATCTGATGTTGAAAACGGATGATGGCCTGGTCGAATCGCTTCAGCGACACGGCATGGTGAGCACTACCTTTAACGCCAAAAAGGTTATTGTTTGTTTCAGTTTTTGGTTTGGTGTCATTTCAAATGGACTCTTTTCTACTTGCCTTCTGGACATGCATCTGCAGAATTCGGTTTCCCGCATCAGGAGAGTAAGAATACAATTCATATGGCGGTTTAATGTACACTATAATTTGATTCAGAGTGCCTCCACGTTGTCATTTTCTGTAAGAAAATATCAAATGGAACATCGAATCAAACAGTTGGTACAGATCAAGGATCAGACTTCTGTTGGACTGATGACATTTACAAGTATTGTTTCGACGCCGTTCATGCTTTAATTTTTGAGTTTTTCAGTTGCTTGAACCCTACCCGTCTCTCTATCGACGCCCTTAACGGTGTTCATGTCCCTTCTCATGGCGCTACCGATGTCCTCGCCAGCGTCCCAACCCATGGCTCCATCCATGACCCTTCTCATGGCATTTCCGATGCCCCCACCGGTGTCCCTACTCGTGTCCATACCAATGTCCCCGCCAGTGGTCCTACCCGTGTCCATACCGGTGTCTCTTCCGGCGTATCTCTTCTACCAGAGCCACCAGCGAAAGGAATCCTGAGAAATATCGGTGAGAAACGAGATGTGAAGAGAAATGTGACTTTCAACGACGAAAAACTGGTCGAGGTATAGCTGATTTTTTTTAATCGCAGTCTTTAATTTGTCACTTGCAGACCTTAATGATTGAATCTCTGGATGAAGATCCGGGATCGGACTACAGCGTTACATTCGAAGCCAGACGAAAGCAGCAGCAACAAGAGGAAAAACGTAAAATGTCACCAGAGGAAGAGAGAGAAAAGAGGGAATCTGATGCTTCATTCCGATCAGTTATGTCTCGGAGTGGACGGAACGGGTTAGCAGAAGTTGAACGATCAGCGGCAAGTCAATATAATATCTTTATTCGTTTACAATGAAATTTAGGCTCCTGTTAGGAGTTATGTGCTTCCACAAAATGTTAGAAGTCATCCTACTGCAATCAACCCATCAGTTCATAGAAATTCAAATGAAGGCGTCAGTGCTCCGCGGGTAGTCAGCGAGGGGAGTCGCCACTCGTTTCCACCGCCGGAAGGCCGCTACCCTCCATTATCTCCCGGTCATGCCGAATTGAGTGCTAGTACTTCAAAAACGTTAGTGCCACGTGTGTTGACAGGAGTTCCTCCGCCAATCATGCCATATTCAACGCCTCCGCCTTCTTTCTTCCCTCCTGGCATTGCAAATCCGCATGATCCACGTCTGCAACAACACTCTGTCGGTCTTCCGAGAATGCCTGGCCCACTTAGGCAACAGCCACCGTCTGGTATTCAAGTCTTGCCGGATCCCCGCTACCAACAACATCGTCCTACCTTGCCTATTCCCCCAGTTCGCCCTTCTGATGATTTAGTATTGGATTTCACTCGCCCTCCTCCTCTAATAAGCCGGAACATCCATTCTTCAACAGTTCCACCAAACGTTTCTCTCTCACAGCCCCTGCCCGAATTCCAGCCTCAGTCAGACAATATACGAAGAGAAGATGAAATAGGTGAAGCTCCGATGGATGTCTCTTTCGATGCCAATGAAGATGAAGATGTAGAAGCGGGAGAAGCTCAATCAACTAATTCTGTAGAAACAGTTGAATTGTCGGATGATAATGACGATGCAGAAGATTCGCACAATAATATCCTAGATCTTGAAGAAGATGATAATGAGTATTTGCGTATGGCGTTCACTCCTGCCGTAAAACCGGCTGTTCCGGAAGTTGCAGCTTGTTCTTCATCTTCTGCCGACTTGATGTTTGTTTACTCTCGTGTGATACAGTTTTAACCTGAAAAAAGAGTTTTCAGAGCAGTTACAATGAAGCAACTCACTCCATCTGCTTTCAAAATGCTGAGAGAAATAAACGAAAAAAAGGCACTGAAAGCCGCGCAGGAATCAGCTTCAACCTCATTAATTGACACTGATCTCCGAATGCCTGCTCCAGTTTCCATCGCATTTCCAATCAGCAAATTGAAACCATCGAAGGCTTCTTCCACAAATGTGTTGGGAAGTGCTGACGATGATGATGATGATGACGATGGTGATGATGATGAAGAACTAAGCGAGACGTCTGCTCGCAGTTCGCAAGATGTTGATTACAGGTATTTATTGCCTTTATTAGTACCGCTGAGAGTTAGTCCCTTCAGAAAACCGATTGTTTCCGTTTCAAAGAAATATTCTGTTCATGACTACCCGAAAGATCGCGACGATCGCCAGAAGGACATAGACGAAAGGTTCAGTTCCATTCCTCTGCCACCCAGTCTGTCGGAAGAACAGAGACAGAGAAAGAAAATGGATCAGTTTCAAGGAAAACTGAGGGCTAGTGGAAAAGATCGCGAGAAAGTTGTGGAACACAACTACAACTCGATTTTGGTTTGTTGAATAATCATTTGTTCTTCGGTATTATCGATCTTCTTATAGTTCCAATCGTCTCTTGCACAGTCCGATGCGCTAACGCCAGGTTCGAGTTCTCTTGCTCTTTTCGCGTCGAAACTGTCCAATTTCACACTGGGACCCGAAGGACTTGTTGCTGCTTCCTCATCTGTTCCTCTGACTGAGTCACAAGAAGGGAAACAGAAACTGACGGACCGAGATTCAAGATCGGATGAACTGAGATCTCCAGAAGCGAATGCGACAGGGAGAAAAGAGCGAGAAGTATATCGTCCGAAGACATTTCTTACTGATTCGAATCCTACGCCACATGCACTGGTTAGAATTTTTTTGAAACCTAATCTTTATCCAATATCGTTTAGACACAATCGTTTTCAGGAGGAGACTCCCAATATATACCGGACAAACAGTTTTCAAGCAGTCAATAATAAATCACCGAAGAAGAATAGTAGGAAGCCGATTGACTACGATCGCGGCAACAAATCGGACCATCATGCGAAAGAATCTTGGGAAAAGTTGGTGGAGTCGAAAAATAAGAATGTCGTGCATGAAGTAGAGGATGGTGAGATAGACAGCGATGAGGAGAAGAACAGGTCGAGACACAATGACACTTCTGCCAACAGTAGCAACGTGGCCCGTTCAATAGAAGATCACACATTTCCACCCGGTATCATACTTCCTCCTGGAATCATCTTCCCTAAACAAGCATCTTCCTTGGTAATCATCATCATCTTATATAATCAGTTTTGTAAATATTATTTCAGGGAACAAGATCTCATTCTGGTGATCAGCAAAATTCCAATAATCCGAACCAGAGTCCGCAAAAAATCTCAAAAAGTGGTGAACGTTTTGGAAACAATACGCAATACTCGTCAGGTGCAGAGTTTATTGAAGATCGTACGTACGTAAATCGGGTTTTTTTTCTGAGGATCAACCTTGTTTCAGTGCCAACAGCCGAGTTCCCGGAAGCTCAAAACTTCAGTATTTTCATTGATCCAGACTTCTTCAATCATACCTCGAAGATGACAAAATTCCATGCAATGCTTTCGGATTGTTTGAAACTTAAGCGAAGGGGAAACGAAAAGTGGAATTGCCACTTTACCGTATACATGCACAACTTTGTGTATGCAGTTATGCTTGACACTACCAACGGGACGATGGAGCATTTCTCAGACTTCCTTTCTGAAAATGTTTTGGTTGTGCTCCCACGACACTATTGTGACATTCCAGAGTCCAACATACAAGGCTGCAATGTGAGGGTGTTTCTTTTATATCCAGTTTCGATAATGTTCACCTTTTAGATAGCAGATTGCATGTACAACATCAATAAGAAGAAGGGAGGTGTGGGAGCTTTTTATCTAACCCATGGTGAGTTCAGCTGATATCTTCTTCAGACGAA
>LR564624.1:7356-18675 GCA_900536345.3 Caenorhabditis sp. 39 LS-2015 | reverse complement strand
TACATTTGGAGAGAAGAGAAGGAGCGATGCGATGCTCAGGGAGTCGTTCTGGAGGACTTGTTCAACTCGTGTTAGTGTTTGAATGTTCTTCACTCTATTGACAATGTCCCTGTTCAGATGAGCCGAGAAAAGCTTCCACGTGGCCACAAGAACGAGACATGCTCCGAACTGCGCGAAAAATTGCGAAGCGACTCAGAACGGAAAGGAACATGTCGGAGAATCTGGACGATCTCATGACGACTCGATATGCTGAAACTCAGCCATCTTCCTCTTGTGCGTCAGATGTCACAGTTTGGGAGAGACCGGAGGATGAAGATGAGGATGTCACTGTGCGAATGGATGAGACAAAGAGAGAAAAGACACCGGAAGAGTTGGATGAAGAACGGCAGAAAGAAGAGGATCGGGAGGAGAACCAGGAGGAAGAGGAGGAAGATCAGGGGACTCAGGAAGCAGAGATGACAATGATGGTGAACAGAGAAAAGGAGGAAGGAGTGGATGAAGAGATGGAAGTGGATGAGGTTGATGATGAAGAAGAGGAAGAAGAAGAAGAAGAAGAAGATGTCACGGTGGTAGAAGTGATGGACCTGAGTTCCGGAGAAGATGATGATGAAGAGGAAGATGTGATTGAGTGGGTCACTGCGAAGAGCGCGTTTGATCAGAAGTTTATCAGTATGAACGAGGAATTGTGCAGTAAAGAGAAAGAAGAGAATCCGGCAGAAGCCAGAAGGACTTTTTCGAGGGAAATGACATCGTGTTCGAGGCAATCCGACGATACTGTGATGGCTCCAGCGGAGTTCTCGCAGACAGTCGAACCCAGCAAAATTCTCTCCCAAACTTCTATGGGTAAGTAGAGATTCGGAAGAAAGGGATATTCTCAGCTAACTTGTTTCTTTCAGATGAACCTCTCCCGTCGGAAGTGAGTGGAGAATCCGACATTGTTGGACTGTGCGTGGCCAGTTTGGAGCTGTTGATCGACACGAAACGGACGATGCCAGATGCCCTGAACGACCAGATTGTCGCTGTTTCCCTGGCAATTTACGATGATGTTTGTCGAGAATCTTCCCCGAAACTTCATGTTCTTCTTACTATTCTACCAATTGGAAACTCTGTTTCTGATCGGAGAGTAGTTCAAATGGAAAACGAGCAGGAGATGTTGGAACACGTGATGCGGCTGATTGTCCAGGTCGACGTGGATATTCTCGTCGGCTACGATACTCTGCGTCTTTCTTGGGGATACTTTATGCGGAGAGCGAGGCTACTTGGAATCACTGAGACGATGGACAGAATGAAGGTCGAAGTGCATGAAGATCAAAGGAAAGAGGACGAGAACGAAGTGATGGCTCCGAAGGGAAGACTCCTTGTCGCAGTGTGGAAGGTGGTTCGCAGTGACTTGGCACTTCGAAACTACGATCTGGGAAGTGCAGTGGCCAATGTGCTCAAAAAGAAAGTGCCGATGCTTGACAATTCTGCCTTGATGAAAAGAGTTCGAGGGGGAAAGGCTGGAGTCAGGAACGACGTCTACGCACATCTTCTGAAGTTGACTTCGCTGAACATATCTATTCTGATAGAGATGAATTGGTTCCTGAAGAATGCCGAGATGGCTCGTGTTTACGGCATTCAGTTCCATGAAGTTTGGACTAGAGGATCCCAGTTGCGAGTTGAATCGATGTTGTTGAGACTGGCACATCGGATGAACTTTGTCGCTCCTTCAATCACCCATCTTCAAAGGAATCTGTTAGTTTTTACGAAAAACAGCAGTGTGAATTTCATAGTGGTTTATAGAATGGGATCTCCAGAACAACTTCAGTTGATTCTCGAGCCGGAATCGAAAGTCTACTTCGATCCTGTCATAGTTCTCGACTTTCAATCGCTTTACCCGTCAATGGTCATTGCCTACAACTACTGTTACTCGACGATTTTGGGAAAGATCTCCAATTTGAATGAGCTGAATCAACAGACGAACACTGAGGAAATCGTTCTGGGTGCAATTAAGTACGCACCGAATGTATTATCCTGAAGTTTGATCAGTTGCTGATAATACTATTTTTAGAAAGACGATTTGGTTAAGATGGTTGCCTACAAGGAAGTCTGCGCCTCCCCACTAGCCTCTCTTTTCGTCAAGAAACAGAAGAGAGAAGGCGTCGTTCCGCTACTTCTTCGAGAGATTCTCTCCGCCAGAATAATGGTGAAGAATGCGATGAAACGGACGAAGAGCAAGAAGCTGAAACGGATTCTCGATGCCAGACAACTGGCTCTGAAACTTGTTGCGAACGTGACATATGGATACACGGCAGCCAATTGGAGCGGACGAATGCCATGTGCAGAGTGTAAGAACTTCTAGGAAATCCTCATTTTCAGTAGAATGTTTCAGTGGCCGATGCGATTTTGGGGAAAGGAAGAGAGACTTTGGAACGGGCCATTGACATGGTGAAACGGGGAGATTTCGGTGGTTCCGAAGTGATCTATGGAGACACCGACAGTATGTTCGTCTTGGTTCGAGGAGCAAGTGTCGAAGAAGCGTTTGCTATCGGAAAACGGATTGCTGATGATGTGACGAACGACAATCCGGATCCAGTTGTTTTGAAACTGGAGAAAGTATACAAAGGATGTGTGCTAGAGACGAAGAAACGATATGCGGGTTGGATGTATGAACATGCGAACGATGAGGGGACTTTCGATGCAAAAGGAATCGAGACAGTGCGGAGGGACACGTGTCCGATTGTGGCAGAAGTGCTCAGAAAGTCACTGGAACTGATCTTCTCGCAGAGCTGGAGAGCACTTGCCACGTATCTCAATCAGACTGTCGTCAATCTTTCGACGGAGAACTTCTCGAAGTTTGTGTTCTGCAAGGAGTATCGGGGAGATTATTCGCAGAGGGCGATGGTTCCGCAGAAGAAAATTGCAGAGTGGGTTCATATTTGAGATAGTTACCCAATTTTTGAAACTTAGAAATCGTCTAAAACAGTGTCCATCTCATTCTACATTACGGGGAGAACGGGTTCCTTATGTAATCATTGACGGAGCTCCCGGATCAACTGTTTATTCCTGTGTAAGATCTGTTGAGCACTTCGCCAGAACACCAGAGTACAAGGTTCTGAGGTTTCCCGAGTTTGGATATCAATCCGTTTTTCAGATCAATGTATATTATTATCTGAATGCTCACATCCTGGCTGCTCTCCGACGTGTCACTGATCTCATTCCGATGCGGCTGGATCTTCTGCCAATGACGTCTGATCAGTGTTACGTGTAAGACAATTTGTCCTAATGTGATGTTTTTTTTGTTCTAGCACCGATTGCGTTCGCCTCGGTCAGTCACCATGGTGTGTTGACTGTCAGAGCAATCCGAATGAACTCGCCCTTGCCCTGGTTCAAGCAGGAAGAGAAAGCAGAGCACGGGGAGGTATCTGAACTGATCTGTTGTAGATTGTCAACAGACCGCACTTGCAGATATCCGTCAATTTTGCAGTAGCTGTCAATCATCTAGTCAAAGAATCAGTGAAAACGAAGTCATCGAATGCGCGAATTACTCGTGTCTTCTGAAGCAGACATGGGCACGGATGGATAGAGCGCAGACGGGTTCAGTGCTGATCGCACACAAGTTGTTCTTCTAGTTTTCTGTTATTTTTTCGTTTTGAATCATGTTTATAATGCACGTTAATAACGAGGTTGAATGGAATTTTATATACATACAAATGAACAGAAAATCAAGGAAAAACTGGGAAAGAACTGAAAGAACGGATGAGGGAATGACCCGTGGGAAGTGGGAAGGAGGCGAGGAACGGGGGAGGGGGATTAGGAGATGTCGCAGTACTTGACAGAGTCCCGCGGACGGATGCTCTCGCTCAGAAGAACATTCAAAGTTCTCGTCTCCACCTGAAGAGTCATGTAGTAACCGGCCTTTGTCTCGACAATTTGTCTTCTTGATCTGTTCTTCAACTCGATTTGTCTCTTTCTGATCTGCTTGCTCCTCCATTCCGCTGACATCCACTGCTCTGCGGATACACTTCTCTTCTGCCGAACTGGCAAGACCGGTGTCTTTTTCGGACATTTCGGGGGCTGAAACATGTTGCATTAGGAAGAGGAGATGAGAAAATGACAAACTAACAATGCTCTGATTGCACGGCGCAGTCGGGTCCTTCATATTGCACAGCGACACTTTGCAATGGAAGATGAGATCGCCGTCGCCGGGGAATTTGAAAACGGACATCTCCTGGAAGACGTACGCGTCTTCTGGATAGTCCTTGAATCGGCCGTAGTTCGGAGTCTCCAGGAAGTGCTGATCCACTTCACAACCATTCGAATCCAGGATTTGCTGAGTGTGCTTTTCAGATTGGACGAAGCAGTCGTGGACAAGGTAGTTGTACTCGGGAGCTGGAAAAGGAGAAAGTTCGGAACGAATTGACAGTTTCGGGTAACAAACGGCAATCGCATTCCCATCGGTGGTAGAGTGTCTCGCCGACCTTTGCGTCCAGAGCAACACATTGTCCCGGGGAGTATCTGAATATTATTGTTTATCACTCCAGATGCAACATATTCTAAACTGATACATTACCTGTGCAATCGATATACACATTGAGTATCAGCTGCATTCTTGAACACTGCCTGATCGATTTCCTGCCTTGGAACCACGGATGGAACGAAGCAAGACATATCGAGTCCTTGGTCAGCTCGAGTGATGATGAGAGGATGGAATTGCAGGATTACGGTAATGTTGAAGTGGTAGCCATGGCCGTCCTGAAACAGAAACAAACACTCCTTATGATCAGAATGTGTCCACTCACAGCTGACGGAGTCTTCACGAGACCACAAGTTCCCTCAGTGAACGTCATCTGAATCTCGCGACTGTTATCTGTTTTTCGGATCATGCAATCCGGTTCGTCGTGGTAATTGTGTGCATACATCAGACCCTGGAGTGCTCTTTGAGTTCTGACCACGATACTCATCGAATGTTCCGTGCACTTGACATCAGTTGCTCCCCGAACTTGCGGTTTCGCATCTGGAGGCAATTCGATTCCATCGCATCCGAAGCCTACGTACTTCATGAATTCGCTTTCGAAATCCTAAATTTTTGAATATTTAAGAGACTATGCAAAGATTACATGTCTCACATGAAGATTCGGTGGCGTGAATGCTCTGTTGGGACTTCCAGCGATCAGCCGAAGTTCCGCTTCGTCGACAAGTGGCCGAGGAGTCACACTGACGGCGATCATGATGATTCCGGAAGCACGCATCTTCTCGGATATGTCTTTCGGAGATCTGAAAATATCGAAATCCCGTTTGACCGGTCTCGAAATGTCTCACTTGTGTGAATGTCCATCTGTCAACACCAGTGCCATTTTGGGCACTCCTTCTCTGATTCCAGTGGACGGATCTTTCGAAGTCAACAGATCGAATGCATCCATCAAAGCCACATTCGTCGCAGTTGTTCCCTTTATCGATCGGATATTCTTGACGAATCCCTGGACGGAAGTATTGTTTCCGTAGAGGAAAGAATTGAATTTGAAGTGGACGAAGGACTGTCCCGAGTAGGTGATAAGGGCGACACGGACTGCCTCTGGATGGATGTTGATGTTGCCGAGCACACGTTCCACCAGAAACTTTTTCTGAAAACAAAAAGACAGATGAAGATTATCACTTCATTATCAGCAGGCTCACCTGATCACTGAAAAGATGATCGAGGGATTCAGAAGCGTCGACGACGAGTGCCAGATCCAACGGCTTATCAGATCCCTTGACACACGCCGGCTGCTGCTCGCAAATCTCGGTTCCCCGGTATTTTTCGAACTGCGGTTCCAGTTTTTGCAAGTTCTGATTTGTCACAATCTTCTGTTCGGATTGCGTGTAGTTGGCAAGTGCGGTCATCGCCACGTAGTCTCCGGTACCGTATGCCCAGATGTCAATATTCGGAATTTCTCTGGAAATGTTCAGAAATTTCACATTCTTCGTCTCAAAATTTCACGGTAAATAACTTCGCTGCGCCGCATAAATATAACAAAGTGTTCAACAGAGCGCCGTTGCATTTTCAGTTTCAAACCTTCTGAGAATGTCAGCCATTTGCCAATCCTTCGGGAAGTCGTGGGTGCGTCCATCCGACAGAAGATACACAATCTTGGGTACAGTTCCATCTCGCATCCCCTATAAATCAATCAATTCTTCAAGTTTCCACAGTTTTCGACCTACATTCGCGGAGTTTTTCAGGTTCTGGAGAGCGAATTCGAATGCTCCTCCGATGCGAGTGATTCCAGAAACATGACGAAGAACGTCTAATGCGGCAAGTAGTTCTTCTCTATCAGTGAACTTCTCAAAGTTGAATTCGAGATGTTGGGTTCCACTGAACTGGATCAGCATAACACGAGTCGCACTTTTACCGATTGTCACATGTTTTATAACTCGCCGGATGATATCTATCTCGTCCTGAAAGTTAGTGTCATTTCACAGTTCGTGTTATATTCTGAATCAATGCTCCTGGTGGTATACGATTAAGAGACTCATAACGATCAACGAAAAGTGCAGTTCTTATCGCTGCGAGACCAGATGCGTTGCGGTCTACTCGTATTCCTAGTACAGTACCTGGAACTTTTCTCTGAGTGATCCAGAAGAATCCAAAATGAAGACCAAGTCGAGGGGCGGGGCGAATACTTTACATCTTGCTGAAAACGAATCGTTGCCAATACCAAACCATAGGACACACAGAAAACAACTAACGTTTCGTCGAGACCGGGGTGTGGACGATTTCGGGCGGCGCGAGACCGTTATCTATGATCTTGACGGCTTCTGTGACGAAACCGACAGACAGAATGAGTAAGGGCAGGGCGACTAAACGTCGCATTTCGCTGAAAAGTTATCGAGTGGTTGAGAGGACAAACGAAAAGATTATCGGATCAGAAGTGGGGATAATGTGGTCAAGCTTTTGTTGAAAACATGTTATGGATGGTGATGAAAAGAGGGAGAGAGGGGGAGAAAGAGAATACAACACCAACACAACACATTGATCACTTTCAGATGCTATTCGTAGAGTGGAACACATGGTATTCTTCCTATCTGCTGTCACTGTCACATGCAAGAACTACAAAAAGACAGTGAAGAGAGTGGGATTCGAACCCACGCCCCCGAAGGGACTGGTGCCTTAAACCAGCGCCTTGGACCGCTCGGCCATCTCTCCGACGGAAAGTTGTCACCTGAAGTGCGGTTATCTCTCGGGAGAGTAGACAGAGCGACGGGTGGCAGAGGACACGGGGGAATGATTACATTATGAGGGGAAAGTGGGGGAGGTAGGTCAACAAAAGGAGGAGGAAGCAGTGGAAGGGGAAATCATGCGGAATGGAATTAAAAACCAAGTTGTCAGATTGTCAAAATGTACAGTAGGATTAATAAAAACAAGAAGAAGGACTGAAACGAAACAACTTGTGGCCATCTGAACATTCGAGCAGAGACCATAAGAGAGATTGGATTGCGGTAAAAGAAAAAAGAGAAGAAGAAGAAGTGCAAAACGACACAGAAAACAATGCTGAAAGAGGGGAGAGAGAGAAGAAGAAGTGCGGAGAGATGGCAGGCCGCCAAAGGGCCAAACGAGTCGAGGCTTTTGTTTCGGAATTGTAATTATTATGCATGCCATCGCAATGCAAAACTGTTCTCATCAATCATTGTTGAAACACTCATTGTCTATTCGCGGTGGGAGGGAGAGGGACTGATGGATGGCAGGGTCAGCCGCAGCAGTCACAGGTCAATCACAGCTGATAGTCAGACTTTTGGAGGTCACAATGAGAGGGTTACGGTAGAGAGCGACAAGCTACACGAATTGGAGAAGCTACAACTTCAGGTTCATCTCGGCAGCGGGAAAGCTCTTTTCTGCGCAGATATGATCGCCGAAGGACGCCGAGCGAAGTTCGGGATTCACGGCGCAGTGGGTTATGCACTTCGCTTTTGGCCGCGAGGTCGATATCTCCGCATGGCAATTGTTTCTTTCCTTCGAATTCAAATTCCCGAACGAATATTATGAGAAAAGTAAAAGTGTTGAAATGATTGTGAGATCGCAATAAATTTCGGGTGAAACTCCAAAATGACCGAGTTTCAAAAGTGTCAAGAATTTGTACAAAAAATGAAGAAGTAAATTGAGGAGAAAGGAAACTGGAATCAAATTCAAGTTTCAAAAAGTTGAAACAACATTTTTGGTTTTGGGTCACTAGAGAACACACTGGTTCCTGGGTCCTGGTTACCAGTTACTAGTTGCAATTTCAGTACAGAATTTGAGGAATTTGAAAAGGGGAAGCATGAAATCGAACGAAGTTATCAAAAGTTAACCTTGGCGAGAATCTCGAAGGAAAAGAGGAAGGAGGAGAATATGACCAGAGAGTGAATTATGCATCATTCATCACTCGGGTCGGTCTCCTTTTCAAGGCACAAATACAGTGTACACTCGAAATGAGACAATGGACAAGTTGTAAGGAGGCAAATGAGAGAATAAGGAGAAGGAGAAGGAGACAATCATCAAATAACCCCAGATGGATTTGGGTGTACAATGGCATGGAAGTAACTGAAACTGGTTGATGATCCGGACGAAAAGTTGAAATGCCGATGGAAAAAGAGAGAGAAAACGATTAGGCAATCGGTCGGGAAGGTTGAGAGAGAGAGGGAAGAAGTGAAAGGGAAACGAGAAGAAGAAGAAGAAGCTGAATGGCGGCGGGCGAACTATGCGATTTGCATTTTTGGAGACGAAAGAGGGCACGAGGTGAAGGTCAGAAGCTACAAGAAAAAGAAGAAGAAGAGGCAGAAATAGATCTTGTTCTACCGCATCGAAATGGTTTCTTTCGGACGGGAGCGAGAAAAGTTGCGAAAGTTTTGAAGAAATTCAAACTCCCGCCAAAGATTTGTTGGTATTGGGCAGTTTCGAAACACCGGAGCACTGCAAAATCTCAGTACCACGACGTTTCGCAACTTTACAAAACGCGATTTCACATCTCGTCTTTTGTCCTTTTTTTATTTGTTTTTGAGTTCTAGAGAACTGTAATGTGAAAAGTTTCAATAGAAAAAGAACGAAAAATTGTTTAAAAAAAATAATTTTGAGACTTTGATTTTATGGAACTCTGATCAGAATTTACACTGTTTTTTTAGAAGTTAGACCCAAAAATTAAGAGAAATGATTCGCCTTGAGCAAAATAACAAAATAAAACTCGCCTATCGCTTCGAGACCCACTGTGACCCAAATATCCACTTTTCTCTTTTATTTTCGAATTTCTCAAGGTTCCGAAAAACTAGGATCACCATTTCAGAAATAGAAAAGCGAAAAGAGATGTTTAATCTCTCTGTCGGCGGAGTACCGTATCCGTGGAGAGTTGAGTCTCGATTTGTGTCGGCAGAAACGAATTGTGAAAGTAGACAATGAGATGATGGAAATGATGATGATGACGGAGGGGAAAAGCATCTCTCTGTGAACCGAATACTGTTTGTTTCGCTTCTCCCCCTCTTTCAGCAATGAAATTCCAATTATGCGTCAGTTTTGGAGAGAGTGTGGAATATGAAGAGACTGCAGACATGGCGAGAACTTTGAAATGAGTTACGTAACGGAGCGAGAGAGTGTGTGAGATGAAGAGACGCAGACATCGAGAGGTGACAACAAATGGGTTATCTGATCGAAGAGGAAACGGGTAAAAGTAGAAAAAAGAAGGACCAGTGACACACTTAAATGGTTTCAGACACGAGGAATGCGGCGGCGACGGAGGAAGAGGAGGAAAACAAAAATGGAAGAATTTCGAAACGAGTTGGGTGAAAATGAAAATGACCAGTACAAGCAGAAGTATTCTTGAGATTTTATGAGGTTCCTTTTACCATTTTTACTATTTTTCGGTTTTCGAAAGCAATGTGATCAGCAAAAAGAAAAATGCAGAATTTCTTCGTTTCTAGGCTTAAAAAAGATGTTCAAAAGTTTCAACTTCACAAAAGCTACAGTAACTCAAAAATTCCATATTTTAAACTTTAAAATTTAACAAAAAAGAACGAACATTTTCAAAAACCGAAAACAAACTAAAGACAGTAATGACATCGGATCAAAACAGTTTTATATGGAAATGGGAAAAGTCGTAAACTTAATGGAGAAATAACGAGGAGCGAGAGGAGAGAAAAGTGTAACAGACGGGGAGCGAACGAGCGAAATGAACACAGTTTTATGGGAAGAAAAGAACCACAATTTTTACTTTTTAGTCACTTTCTTAAACTGGTTTCGGACTCCAAGAGGGCCAGAGGTTGGGTTTATTTATGTTTTTGGTTTCGTTTTTTTTGAAGTTTTTTGGTGTTTCGTTCGGCTGAAAGTTAGGCCAATTCGAAAAGAAGAGTAAATCGGCTTCAAACCCGACTTCTATACATTTTGAGATAAAAATTATTTTTTTTTCCAATTTTCAATTTTCCCGAACACATGATGTGTGCACAAATCTTCAGAACAACCAAATTCGGTCGAAACTTTTGAAAAGGAATTGAAAACTTGAAATGTCGTCAAGTTCAATGCAAAGTCCGCAAGCACGACTACGCAATATCGCATTCCCTCTTGAAAATTTATACTTTTTTTTCTTGATTTTTTTTTCTGTTTTTCTCAATTTTTCTCCATCTCACTCGTCCGAAAATGAAATATTTTCAGAATTTTCCAGTAAAAACTTACTTCTCAAAGCAGTGCATTGCAGTGGAATCCAAGTAGCCAAAGCCGGAAGGAATAGTGTGTCTTCCGTGTTTCCGCTTTTCCCATTTATACTCCAGAAGGTCGCCTAATCCTGTCCATCCACACGTAATTTGTATTTGCGTAAAAATTAGAAACAAGAGACCCTTCTCTTCGGTTTCTTTCTCCAGACAGAGCCAGTTGTATGAGTAATTGTTTGGTTTTTTCGTGTTGCTAAACGAGACGAAAATCAACAACAATGCGACAATTTTCATTCGGATCTTCTTCTTTTCGGCATAATTGATTGAGTGTATCGATCGAGAAAACGAGATCAGTTTGGGGGAAAAAGGGGCGGGGCTTGTTGGGTTCAAAGGGGGATATGGGCGGGTAAAAGATGGGCGGGACGGGAACAAGAAGGGGCGGGGCGACAATTTCAGGCGACGGACTCTCTCTTCAGAAGTTAAATGTTTACGGGAATTAATTATGTGACAACTTTTTGTTAGGGAAATGGAAATTATTATTTTTTGTTTTTAAAATCTCTGTTTGCTTCTTATTTTATTGTGCGGCGATCGATTTGAGTAGGTGATTGACCTCTTGGGCGACGCATCCGTAGACGAGTTTGAACTGATCTCCAGTGGCAACCATACCTGAAAACGAGGCATATTTCACTGGAAGTC
>LR564616.1:44967-70547 GCA_900536345.3 Caenorhabditis sp. 39 LS-2015 | reverse complement strand
CGATCTCATCTGACTATGGTTCGGGAAGACCGAGAAGGACGTTCCAACGATACATCAACACAACAAGATTCCCGACAGGAGAAATATTGGAATCGGATGTCTTGCACTAGACTTGCATAGCTCTTGCATCAGGCTTGCTACTGGGGTTCTGAAAATTTATTCCGGTTCAAAAATTCTTGCGTTATTGATTATTATCTTTATTTGAAAGCAATAGAACACTGTACAGAAAAGAATCAAGCAAAAAATATGAAAATATTGGAGATAAGGACTTCGAAACTGAAAATCATAAAAATTTCATTGTGGTAAAATTCGCGGAGAGCTTTTTCTTCCTAGATTCGGATAACAGCTCCTTGGAAATAGTCAATTTTCTCAGTTTTTTCCTTTTTTGAACAAGTTTCAGTACCAATTCAGCGCGAATCAATTCACTTCGGAAAAAAGCTGGCTGGAATTCCTATATACATTTTTGAACTTGTTCAAAAAAGGAAAAACTGAGAAAATTGCCTATTTCCAAGAAGCTGTTATCCGAAGCTCGGAAGAAAAAGCTCTCCGCGAATTTTACCACAATGAAATTTTCAAAAAATTCTATGTCAAAATCGGATGAAACTGTGAAGTGCAGTAAAAACTATTTCTGCAAAAAACTTGAAAAAATCAATGTTCTCACATTGCATGATTTTCAGTTTCGAAGTCCTTATCTCCAATATTTTCATATTTTTTGCTTGATTCTTTTCTGTACAGTGTTCTATTGCTTTCAAATAAAGATAATAATCAATAACGCAAGAATTTTTGAACCGGAATAAATTTTCAGAACCCCAGTAGCAAGCCTGATGCAAGAGCTATGCAAGTCTAGTGCAAGACTGTTGCAAGTGTAGCGCAAGAGCTGCAAGTGTAGTGCAGTGTCTGCAGCTAGACTTGCAGAAGTCTTGCACTACACTTGCAACAGTCTTGCACTACACTTGCACCGAGTTTCCGAGTAGCCTAGAAAATGCAAGCCGCGACGCGTGGGTCTCGCAGCGCTACAGTCAAGGTTTTTCGCCAAGTTTGTGTGTCACGGCGAACGGGACATCGGGCGCAACGACGCTCGACGACCTGCACATCTAACTTTAGGCGGCAATTCAAAAACTGAGCTTTTAGGGATAAATAAGTACTTTAAAAAACGGTTTTTTTTTCTGCATTTTCATTTCACAAGATGACCAATTCCGTCCAAAAAAGTGAAGAATCGGTCACATTTGAACAATTTTAAGGACTTATTGATTTTTCGCCAAGTTGTTGACAAAAATGTGCAATTTTCGGTGTCGGTGTTTGCGTCAATACACGAAAATAGCAATGCAAGCGTGCTCTATTGCGAAAATTTAGGATTTTTGGACAATTTTTAGGCATTCGCTGCGTAGCGACTCACAAGGGAGGTGTTTTTAGCGTTGGTATCAGATATTTTTTATAATTTTCGTGGGTAAAGAACAGCTCTATATGAGTCTATTGGCAAAATCCTAGATCGCGCTTTTTCCATTTTCAGAAGTTATGACGTCTCCAAGTTGACATCCGGATTTTTGATTCTTTAACACTGTCGGACCAAAAATTCCACACGCGCGTGACTCCGCGTGACAGCGAAAATATCACAGCCTCCCGATCACTCTCGAAAAGTCTGGTCGAGTGGCCGAGTGGTTCGAGGCGCGGTTTTCGCAGTTTCGAATTTTCTGGTTGCGATTTCTCGCGGAGCCATAAAAACGCCTTCCGCTTTATTTTTGCGTAAACACCAGTGATGGACGGAAGTCAAAATTTTTCTAAACGAACACGGAAACGGAAACGGAATCTCCAAAATTTTATCACGAAAACCGGAACCGGGAGGCTAATAAACGTACGGAATCCGGAAACGGAAGGAAATACGGACTCTGACAAACGGTTATTAATCTATACAGAAATTTCCAAGTCTTGCTAGAAAGTCAAGACTAAATAGATGAATTATAAATCTGTACAGAAATCAAGATCTTTCTAGACTCTGTAAAGATTTGTCCAGAACATTCGCAATCTAGACAGAAGCATTATGAGTCTGTACAGAAGCAAAATCAATCTTGCTAGATTCAAAGATCTGTACAGACGTTTTTATCAATCTTTACAGAAAACGTATTAATATTATTATTATCTGTTTTTCAAATGGTGACAGTTGGGCTTTGGGGGCGGAGCTTGGGTCTTGCCACGCGTGAGCGCAGTGAGCGGTTTCCGTCCCGAAAAATGAAAAAATCGGAAAAAATCGTTGAAAACTGGCAAATTTCGAAATTAAATTCGAACGCAAACCGCTCACAGGTGCACTCACTGCGCTCACGCGTGGCGAGACCCAAGCTCCGCCCCCAAAGCCCAACTGTCACCATTTCAAAAACAGATAAAATGTTTAGTTATTTTCTTGATTTACTTGGTATTAATTAATAACCGTTTGTCAGAGGAAACGGAAAAACACCGTTTTCCCACTTCAAGTGAATGACTTTGAAGATAGCTGAGTTGAAAACCATAGGATACTCAAAAACACTATGTAAAAGTCGTCTTGAATAACAAAAAAGTTCAATATTATGCTAAATTTAACATAACGCTGATCTCGTAGTTGCACGGAACTAGGGAAATTTTAATACGGAACTCGGAAACGGAAACGGAATTTCCAAAATTTTTTACGGCAACCGGAAACGGAAACGGAAGCCAAAAAAACACGCGGAACCCGGAAACGGAACCCGGAATACGGAATTCCGTCCATCACTGGTAAACACTCTATTTAATTTCAAGCAAGAAATAAACGATTTCGCGCAAACAGTTTCGAAATTCAAGCCTCGCGCGCTTTTTTGTTGTGTTCAATGAAGCGCATTTGCATAATGCTCAATTTGTGTCGGATATTTACGTTGGAGTTGTTGTATTATTTATTCTTTAATTGTTGTTCGAAATTTTTTATTATTATTTTAAACTTTTCTTCTTTATTATTCGAAATTTTTTTCTTTATTATTCCAAATATAATTATTCGAAAACAGGTGCAAAATGAATGATTTTTAAATTATTTATATTTTATGATTTTTGAAAAATCTATTTGAAATTTGTTCACACGGCAGAAATATTTATCTAAATACCTTAATTGAACGAAAACGAGGAATACAATTTTTTTCCCAAATCAGATGTCAATTTTGATACTGTACGGGAGTGAAACAGGAACTGCACAGGACATCTCCGAGTCCCTTCGAAGAGAATCAGAAATGAGGCATGGCTCTGCACGAGTCATGGTAGTGGACGATTTTGATATGGAAGTAGGTGTTATTTACTTGTATATGGATTGAGTTGTTTCGACAACGGGCCAAGGAGAAATGCCACCGAATATGAGAGAATCGTGGAGGTTTTTTACTACGAAATTCACTTCCTGTTGATTTTTTAAAGAAGGTAGTTATTTTCTTTTTAAAGCTTTTAAAAATGAAAGCGCATCATTCTGCAGGTATATGCTGGAGTAGTTGGTTTTGGCGACTCGTCATGTCAATAATACAACTTTGCTGGGAAGAAGTTATTCAGGAGATTGGCGCAGCGTGAGGCAAAAATGATCACCGAAGTCTCTAGCTCTAGCTGACGATCAACATCAGAACGGATGGAGCTTTAATGTCATGGAAGGAACACTTCTGGAAAACTCTCTACCATATGAATTTTTTCCTAATGTGACGTCTGAAGTGGATTTGAAAACTGTTATTGAACCAAAATACAGTTTTGAAGACGTCGTTGCTGGAGAAAAAGTGAAGAATATCGAAATAAGTGGTTTCTTTAGATCACGAGTCGAAAGAAAATGACTATCAGAAGTCTGATAGTCATTTTCAAGACACACGACTTGTGCGCTTTGGAATCAAAGAGAAAGATCTTGAATTATTCCGTTACCGGCCCGGCGATGTACTGACGGTAAGACCGTATAATTTTAGTGAGACTGTCAAAATTTCCATCGATTCCCTTGGCTACTCTGATGAACTGCTGGATAAGGCTGTGCGAATTGTGCGAAGAAACGTCTCTGTGAAACCACCACCTTATTATTTTTTAAAAAGTTAATCTTTTCATATTTCTCACTTTAATATCCTTTTTTTTACTCCACTAGTCTATTGTTTTTCGGCTGCCGCAGTTTTATGTCTTTATGCGAACGTCTTTATTACAGAAGTGGAAGTCGGAGGACTCGGAAATCGAACTAATCATAAAGAGGGAAGTCAGCCTCAGCAAAGGTTGAAGGTCGCCACGTTACCGTGTCACGGGGCTAGGCCACGGGACACAACATCTCCCCCCTCACAAAGAAAAAAAAGAAAAAAAGGTCTCCGGATATCATTCTTATAATATATTCCGCAAAGAATGGAGTATGTCTGTCATTCATTCCGTTTGTCCGCCGTGAAAAAAATCATTTTAACGTGGAAACCTTTTTGCCCTAGGTTGCGCGTGTCTGCCAATTCGGTTCATTTTCTACTGTTCTTCCCGGCCTGAATGCCGCGAAGCGGCAGGATCAGGCTGGTCGATTAGATTAATGGAATCTTTATGGCAGAAAGTCGTCTTTGACGACGGCTGTTGTCCGGTAGGTAATCATAAGATAGGAGTTGAAGAAGTGATAAGATGCAATCCATGAGCTGATATCCATTCCTTGAACACGATAGACGATAGGGTGGTAGTTTCGTTGTTTCTTTTTGAGACGGGGGAAACGTAGTTGGCAATCCGGTGGTGAAGTCGTCCGGTGCTTCTTATTGTTCGGTTGATAGTTGGTACCATTGCTGTTGCTTTGTGATTGGTGGTGTTGACCAGCGAAAATAGGGGGAGGCTGACTCGTACATAAATACCGGTAGGGGAAGGGGAATTAAATGACTTATACGTAAAACCTAGTGTTTCTCAGTTACGAAAAGATCTAATAAACTAAAATTATCACTCGGCGGTGATGGGTCGAATTTGATGGGTTTCCTGGATATGCGTGTAGATCTTCGTAGTTCAAAAGCTGGTTGTCCATTTTCTCGAGTGGGTATTCTTGACGGTGCCCTTCTTATTCTTGGTACTGTAGTAGACGTTTCTGGTATTGTAGATTCGGCTTTTTGTCCCATAGGTTGTTGCGGTGGTTGTGCCATGTTTTGAGTGATATCCGCTTTCCGAAACATTGACATAATTTAGTGAGTGGTACAGTAGGTGGTGGCTGCACGAGTAGCCGCCGTTCAGCTGCGAAGTGTCTCTTTGAGATGAAATTTGGAGAATTAGTTCTCTGAATATTCACAATAACGTAACGTCTTCAGTTTCCTCCCGATTCACCGAAAAATCGCAGTTTTCTGCTAGTCCATTACAAAAATCTGTTTCCCGCGCGCGAACTGGCATGGGAATGCAAACGCGCTCTATCGCATTGCCGTCCGCAGCTGCGTTGACAATCTGGGTGTGCGCCAAAATATTTGCTAGTTGTTCGCACAGATTTTGCACGTTTTTTACATTTTTTTTCTTGATAAAGTTAACAATCCGGCTTCAATTACATTTTTGTTGATTTCTCCGCGTTTTCCTAGTTCCGTTCCCAAAAATCCGAGTTTTTGTCAAATTTTCTATCTTTTTCTCTGACTTGACGACGAGAATCGTGCCGTCCACGTCTACAGCTAACTCTACTGCAACCTCGCTTCAATTTCTTCGGAACCAATTGTAATCTGTGTTTTTTCAGGCCGTCAGCTCCTCAGCGCCATCCACATCATCTGCTGCAACTGCTGCTGCATCTCGTAGAATGAAGCGAGAAGGCAATGTGCGGGACAAATGGAATACCGAAAGATCGTCGTGCTTCTCCAGTTAAACCGACGCCGCCACACCGCATGGGACAAGAGGAGAAGAACGCTTATATGGCTCGATTGATGGCTGATAAGGTAAATGAGTCAAATAAAAAGCCAGTCAGTGCTCCCTCCCCGATCCACCCATCTTCTGCTCCATCAGATCAACACGTTCCATCGCATCGTTACATGATCAAGCCGAGCCTCGAAGTTCCACAGTCATCCGTTCCGCTCCCACATCGTCAAGGTGTTCATCAAGACGACACTCTTGCCATGGTCCAGTCTGGGTTCGACACAACGAAACCATATCTTCCGGACACTCCAATTACAAGGAAGCCATCTCGAAGATAGGCAAGAGGAGAAGAATGCTCATTTAGCTAGATTGATGGCTGATAAGGTATTATCTGTTTTTCAAATGGTGACAGTTGGGTTTTGGGGGCGGAGCTTGGGTCTCGCCACGCGTGAGCGCATTGAGCGCACCTGTGAGAGGTTTCCGTCCCGAAAAAATGAAAAAATCGGAAAAAATCGTTGAAAACTGAAAAATTTCAAAATTAAATTTGAACGCAAACCGCTCACAGGTGCGTTCACTGCACTCACTCCGCTCACGCGTGGCGAGACTCAAGCTCCGCCCCCAAAGCCCAACTGTCACCATTTGAAAAACAGATAATAAATGAGTCAAATAATCAGTACATATAATATCATTCTTATATAATAACTTTCTTATTCTGTCCCGATGTCTGTTTTTCCGTTTTTCCGTATGTCCGTTTTTCCGTTTTTCCGTATGTTTTCTGTGCGCACTTTTTTTCGTGCAACACAAAATTTCGAACCTGCGGGCATACGCACAGAAAACAAACACGTAACCAGTCGGCCATCGTGTTCATTTCTACGGAATGGGAAAAAGGGAATGGTATTCACGCGGAAACCGAAAATATCCAGAAAAGAGACACTAGGGGTAGCCGGAAATTTCACGTGGGTTTCACGTTGACATGTCCCGACGTAATAAATAACACTTATTAGAAATTGTCTAGGGAAACTGTAACCCAGCTGGAAACGGCGGCGATAGCCGCCGGAGCCAGGCTGGTAATATATCATTCTTATATAATAACTTTCTTATTCTGTCCGGATGTCCGGGATTTTCATTTCCAATTTTTCCGTTTTTCCGTTTGTCCGGATGTTTTCTGTGCGCATTTGACCCGGTCACGTAAAAATCAAATGGTATTCACGCAGAAATCGATAATTTTCAGAAAAAAGACACGCCAGCCTGATGCGGCGCAGCCGCACTTTCAGGCTGGTAATAAATAATAATAACTTTCTTATTCTGTCCGGATGTCCGGGATTTTCATTTCCAGTTTCTCCGTTTTTCCGTTTGTCCGGATGTTTTCTGTGCGCATTTGACCCGGTCACGTAAAAATCAAATGGTACTCACGCGGAAATCGGAAATATCCAGAAAAAGAGACACGCCAGCCTGATGCGGCGCAGCCGCACGTTCAGGCTGGTCAGTACATATAAAAATTGTTCGTTTCCAGGAAAAGCCAGTCAGTGCTCCCTCTCCAGTGAAGCCGACGCCGCCACACCGCATGGGACAAGAGGAGAAGGACGCTTATATGGCTCGATTGATGGCTGATAAGGTAAATGAGTCAAATAAAAAGCCAGTCAGTGCTCCCTCCCCGATCCACCCATCTTCTGCTCCATCAGCTCAACACGTTCCATCGCATCATTACATGATCAAGCCCCTCTTTATGTAAATTAAGTACTTTCTGTATTTCACACTAGCTTCCACGTGAAATATCTGCATTTACTCCTCGGTAGGTGCGTGAGAACATGTCTCATGTAAAGCTTCCGTGAGAAATCATCAAGCGTTCTGATGTTATTCAGCGGGTTTTTTGCGGCTCAAATACAAGGCAATCGGGGTTTTCCAGTTTTGCGGGCGTTTTGGGGTTTTAGGTAATACATCTGCTTCCGCGGCTCAAATACAAGGCTATCGGGGGTTTTCCAGTTTGGCGGGCATTTTGGGGTTTTAGGTAATACATCTGCTTCCGCGGCTCAAATACAAGGCTATCGGGGGTTTTCAGTTTGGCGGGTGTTTTGGGGTTTTAGTTAATACATCTGCTTCCGCGGCTCAAATACAAGGCAATCGGGGGTTTTCCAGTTTGGCGGGCATTTTGGGGTTTTAGGTAATACATCTGCTTCCGCGGCTCAAATACAAGGCTATCGGGGGTTTTCCAGTTTGGCGGGCATTTTGGGGTTTTAGGTAATACATCTGCTTCCGCGGCTCAAATACAAGGCTATCGGGGTTTTCCAGTTTTGCGGGCATTTTGGGGTTTTAGGTAATACATCTGCTTCCGCGGCTCAAATACAAGGCTATCGGGGGTTTTCCAGTTTTGCGGGCATTTTGGGGTTTTAGGTAATAAATACATCTGCTTCCGCGGCTCAATTACAAGGCAATCGGGGGTTTTCCAGTTTTGCGGGCATTTTGGGGTTTTAGGTAATACATCTGCTTCCGCGGCTCAAATACAAGGCTATCGGGGGTTTTCAATTATCGGTCTATCCGTTCCAAGGTTTGCCGCATTTTTCAATCAATCAGCACTAAGTCAACCGATCCGACGAGTTTCAACCGTTCCGCTTGCAATAACTAAAACGGGTGGTTTTGTGAACATCTTCCACTATCTCCACGTATTAGGGCAGCAAGGTCATATCACGTATTCACGTAAATATTGATTGAGATGGGTGCTTGCAGATCAAAATTAAAAAGAACAAGCGTGAAAATGCTTAATCCCGCGTGTCCGACATTAACCCTTTTGGGTATCGGTCGTTAAAATAGAAGCGCCAGCCGCCGGCAGGACAGAGGAATGAGCCAAACAAGTCAGGGACACTCGTATCCACATCACGATCCGATGGCGATGGAGAGAGACGACGCTGAACTCATCATTTTGATACTCAATGAGATAGCTCGTCCTATGGTCAATCGGCTTCACTTCTCGATTCTCATCTTCGATAACCAGCCTGATCCTGCCGCTTCGCGGCATTCAGGCCGGGAGGAACAGTAGAAAATGAATCGAATGTGCAAAAACGCGCAACCTAGGGCAAAAAGAAATTCACGTTGAAAATATTTATTTTCACGGCGGACAGAATGAACGAATGACACACGTACTCAAATCTTTCCGGAATATATTATCTTCGATAATATCTCTGAAGAGTTTATTCGATTCAATTCATTCAATTCGTTCATTCATTCATTTATTCATTCATTTCATCATTTTATTCATTCAATCCAACATCGACGACAAGACGATGCTGAAGGCGTTGGAGTTCCTCGTGGAGCGATTTAAGACTGTCGATTACTATCAATCGCTTATCACTCGGATAGAGAAAGATCGGATACTGAGTCGATTCGAGCGGAGCCGGAGTTGAGGAGTTCCTCCGCCCAGCGTGCATGCCGATGAACGGGTTGGTGCCGATGATGAAGAGCCAATGGAAGTGGAGGATGCTGAAGATGTGGATGTGGACGAGGAGGACAATGAGATGTCGATGAATGAAATGTCCGGTGAAGCTGTTCCAGCCGCACCGAGCCCGAAACCATTGAAGCCGTTGGATTACGTCTCTGGGATGATGTCCTCTCCTGCCAATCGGAGATTACACGCTGCTCATCGCTAGAGTTCAGTCGCCCTCGCAGAAGGTCACGGAGGAGTTCACCGCCGCCCGTGGAATGCAGACGATTATGAGGCCGTGTCATTTGCTCTGCATCACCAATGAGTCGATCCATGTGACATACATCAACTCCATTGCCAACATCATCAAGCATATTGTGGTGAGTAGCGTTGTTTTTCTTTCTTTCTATTCATGCTTCGAAGTTTTCATTTATTGTTCCATTTCCTCTCCAAAAAGCTGGATTCCAGGGTTAACGCCAGGCGCCGAGCAGAAGCTCTTTGGATCATTATCAAGCCACTGCTGGAAAACACCTCTCCAATGGCTTACGGTGAAGATACATTGAGCTGCTGACCCAACTGAACAATGTCCTGTTCGAGAAGAATGGTGCTGTGAAAATTCGGCGTTTGCGCAGAACTTCTGGATGTCACGAGGCGTTCTTCGACTTGTTCAGTGAGAAGATCATTCCGATTCTCGGAGACAACATGCCGGAGGGAGTCGAGAG
The DNA here is from genome assembly GCA_900536345.3 of Caenorhabditis sp. 39 LS-2015. Classification (NCBI taxonomy): domain Eukaryota; kingdom Metazoa; phylum Nematoda; class Chromadorea; order Rhabditida; family Rhabditidae; genus Caenorhabditis; species Caenorhabditis waitukubuli. The sequence goes on along the minus strand of LR564616.1, from coordinate 60,632 downwards.
AACCATGGAGGAGTGGTGTTGGCTGGCTGCCAAGTTGACGGATCGAACAAGTATTTGTATCTGAACAAGTGTCTGAAGCTAGTGTGCCGCGACATGTTCGCCGTTTGTTATTCGAGAAGATGACTTAGATGTCTGACTGGAAGTTGAAAGTGTGCAAGAATGCGTTCGTCAAAGTTGCCAAGAATTTGTTGGAGGAGACAGAAGACAGTGGACACACCTCCAGATGAATGGGCTCTTGGTCGACCGAGAATTGTTTAAGTGAGAGCTGCTGCCGCCAACTATCGGAGCTGGAGGATGTTGAAATGGCAGATGCCGGAAGCTGAAAAAGGAGCTCTTCTAGAAGTTGAAGGAGATGATGATGATGATGATGGCGCGTTACATCGTCGTTCACTTGGCAGCATTTTTGGTCTCGGAGCAGTTGATCATCCGTTCATGGTTCATCCGCCAGCCCTCAGTGATGTTTCCTACAGCGCCGCTCTGATGTTGCTGCACCAGGGAAGTCTGACACGTCGAAATCCGATCCGCCGAACAACTGAGATGCATGAATTGGAGGATATGTCCAGAAGAATCCGTATGGGAGAGATCCCGTCGTCTTGAATGCTCGTTCGTGCTGGACACGAAGTCTCGTTCCACACTTCATTCCTGGATCACATATTCCATATTCGACCAACTTCTCAGTTCAGTAGATTCATCACCTAAGAAACACATTTTCTGACATAAGTTATCTATTACTATGCTTGCTGTTTCCTAATTCAATCCTTTTTAGTAGCAGGATCGTGATGATAGAAGTGACGTTTGTGCCACCCAGGTGCCAAGCTGCCATGATCGCCACGAACCCTTCACTCAATCCATGGAGCCAGTATCAATCCGTCGCGGTCATCGTCAACTCCTGCCTCGCCAGATGCCACAAGTCTCGTGAGGGTCAGATCAGAGATGAGCCCCTTCCACAATCCCCTGCAGCATCTTCTGTTGCCGGCGACGACGATTTGGAGGAGTTGTGCTCAAGAAGAGACTGTCCCAGCCGGTTTGCCGGACCTCTACCAGATCCGGTTGTCCCATGTTGTCACAGTCTCTGCTGCCTTCACCGCCGCCAAGTTGGAGGATATCTTCCGAAGAATCCGTTTGGGAGAGTATGGATGAGCTGAAGCAAGCCGCCGAAAACAAGGCATTCAACACCCCAAATAAGCAGGTAGGACTCGTGTTTCTTCGGATCTAATGGTAATCTGTGTTTTTTCAGGCCTCTAGCTCCTCAACGCCGTCCACTTCATTTGTTGCCACTGCTTAGGTTATCCGATCCGTCGCAGTGCTATCCGACCCACGTCCGAAGTATTATGACCAAGAGGGAACATGGTCTTCTGAACAAACTCTTTGGCTGCGAAAAGAAAGAGATGCTAGAAGAAGTGCAAATATACTAAATATTGTGATTTCGCATTAATTAATAATGATAAATTCGGGTGAGGGGAGGGAGGGAAATATAATAGTTTTAGATTTAGACGCTTCACGTGGGGCAGCTCAAACTTTTTATTCGATATTTATCTGCCAAAGATCGGTCACTCACGTAAAATTACACGTGAGCGCGGTAGAATTTGTGTTTTACACGTGAGTGGCCGATCTTTTGCAAAAATGAAAATTTATCTTCTCTTCGGCTGCCTCCCTGTGAAACGTGTCTCTGAGAATCTTATGCGCGGGTTACTGTAGTTGGCCAAGATGGTACTACAGCTGGCACAATGGTTGGTTTCAAAGCCTATTCCTGCTCTCAAGCTGATATTCAAAGCATTCGAAGCATATTCCGAAATGTTGAGATGAAACTGAGTTTAACGTCTACGAGTCTTTTCTCCATTTCTCTCCCCATTTCAGTTTCCTGTTTCTGCCCTATACGACAGTGTCGACGTGGCCAGAGATTAGCTATCTTCCAGGGCAAGTCGATGGACTGCAGATTGTGTAGCAGAATATTTCAGATTTGACAGAATATTCAGATTTCAACATCGTTTGAAAAGTTGGCTTTCAGGAGATCCGTGAAATCTACTTAAGTGAAGCAGTCAGTGCAAAAGCAATTGTTCCAAAACTGGGATCAGGTGCCGGACGGAGTTCTCTGGTCAATCAATTTAAATTTTATTTGTCTTTCATTGACTCTACATCTAATTCAAGTTTTTGTCAATAAACCCATATTTAATTCCCGAAGCTCCAATTTCACCATGGCACCCTGACAATAAGGGTCGCCACCTCAGAGCAGCAGAGATGCTGGAATCGTTACGGACTGTACCGTCGAAACACACGTAGAACAGATAAATTCTTTTTTTGCAAAAGATAAACCACTGACGTAAAATTACACGTGAGCTCGGAATAAATTGTCGTTTTCAGTGGTTTTTCACGAGAGTAGCCGATCTTATACAGTACCACGGGCGTAGGATTCTCTGAGTTATATATATATATATCAAAAGATCGGCCATTCGCGTGTATAAACCACTTTAACGACAAATTCTCCTGAGCTCACGTGTAATTTTACGTGAGTGGAAATTTATGAGCTGCCCCACGTGAAGCGTTCAATAATTCATCTAAACCTATTCTCTTACCCTCCCTCCCCTCCCCCGTCTTTATCTTTATTAATTAATGCGAAATCACAATAATATATTAGGATTTCTTCTAGCATCTCTTTCTCTTCGCAACCAAAGAGTGTGTTCAGATGAACATGTTTCCTCTTGGTCATAGAACTTGGGACGTGGGTCGGATAGCACTGCGACGGATCGGATAACCTAACCAGTAGCAGTAGATGATGTGGATGGCGTTGAGGAGCTAGAGGCCTGAAAAAACACAGATTACGATAGGATCCGAAGAACCACGAGTCTTACCTGCTTGGAAGTTTGAGCGTCTGAATCAACTCATGCTCCCAACAGAGCATTCGGGAGAGCTTCCGCAGCATCGAATACAGCTTGATTCCTTCAGGCATCTTCCATGTCTCAAAGATGCGGTGACGAGTGTCTTCTTGCCATTTCAGATCAAGAATCACAACGATGGATTTGAGCATGTCGTGTTTCAGGTCTGGATTGTGGCGCATGAAATCATCCATATCTCCTCCAATGGCTTGAGCTGACTCGAAAACATCCAGAGATCTTTTCTAGCGCAGAGTCACCAGAAACTTCACACTGAGAACGATTCGAAATATCTGGTCGAACGAGTCGTAGCTCTTGAATTGGCGCTTTCCACGAGCATTCAGACACATGGCGATGAACACGTTTCCAAGAGTAGTGATGACATCCTTCGGAAGCTTTTTGCGAAGAAGAGTTTAGAATATCACGTATGGAACATGGCCTCTCTGAAAAGAAGAGAGCTCCTCCGGGAATTGATAAACAAAGTTAGTGATAAGATGAGCTGATTGATGAAACAACGACGGCGAATAGTACTCGGCGTTTGAGAGAATGTGCGTCAAAGCCTCTGGAAGGTCTCCCACGGTCCTCCCCTGATCTTCGGCTCCATTCCAGCTGGCGATGGAGCTAAAGCACCGGGTGGGATGAACTCTTCACGATGCGGCTCTGGTTGAAGATGTTGGTGTTCGACGGCTGGTTCAGCTAGAGCATCAACTGCAGCTGGTCCCGCTTCGACATCAAGTGGTTCATGTTCATCATCTCCATCCTCTCCAACGTCATCATCTTCCGGTTCTGACTCTGGTTCGTCTTCGAATGGGATATCGTAAGAGGTGTCGATTACGAATGGTTGATCCTTGCGGCACTCATTGATTTCATGCTGAAAAATTCAAAAATTAAATTTCGACATATGAAAAAAAAACACGTACCACAACGCGATTAACACAAATCTCCATTCCGTTATTGGCCTTGAAATCGGTCACATCGATGGTGGAGAAGAGGTCTATGATTACTGGCACAGCGGGTTCCAAAAGTTATGCACTCAAACGGAAGTTCGTGGAATCCGATGACACTGAGCAGCGTCTGAGTGAGACCAGAGCCCACAAAAGTGTCACCTCCAGGTTCTATGCTAGCCAGATGGTAGATGAACGAGAAAAGTGATGTTGCGAGACGAGTCATCACTGATAAGAATCCGTGATAAGATCGGGCAAAAAGTGCCTCCAAAATCTACGTGATCTTCGGCTCCTTTTCGTAGGTGACTATAGAGCACAATGCCGACAAAGCTTCAGTTTGAATTCCTGATCGCCGTCTATCACGCCTCCGAAGTTGAACTTCAACTTACTCAACGTTTGGCTCGGCATTGAGATGCTCCGGAAACGCGGCAGACTTTTGCAGCAACTTTACGATAAGAACGACTTTTCCTGACGCTTGAACAAGAGCCCTGTGTGCTAAAGTCTCATAGACCCAGTTCGGATGAGCAGTAGTGGGTGCTGCTGATCGTAGCGAGTCAAACTCTGTCGCTTTCTGCGTCCGTCGTCTCTCTCCATCGCCATCGGATCGTGATGTGGATACGAGTGTCCCTGACTTGTGTGGCTCATTCTATTGTCCTGCCGGCGGCGAGACGCATCCGGAGCTTTGTTGGTCTCGTACTTCTCCGTCGAGAATCTCAAGTGATAAGATCCGGCGAAAAGTGCCTCCAAAACCCACGTGATCTTCGGCTCCTTTTCGTAGGTGACTATGGAGCACAATGTGGACAAAGCTTCAGTTTGAATTTCTGATCGCCGTCATCTTCTCGAAGAATAGCTTGCAAACGGAGAACATGTCGCGGCAGACTAGCTTCAGATACTTGTTCGATCCGTCAACTTGGCAGCCAGTCGACAGCACTCCTCCATGGTTCTCTCGCCTTCCTCCGGCATGTTGTCTCCGAGGAACGGGATAATCTTCTCACTGAACAGGTCGAAGAACGCCTCGTGACATCCAGAAGTTCTGCGCAAACGCCGAATTTTCACAGCAGCCATTCGTCTCGAACAGGGCATTGTTCAGTTGGGTCAGCAGCTCAATGTATCTTCACCGTAAGCCATTGGAGAGGTGTTTTCCAGCAGTGGCTTGATAATGGATCCAAAGAGCTTCTGCTCGGCGCCTGGCGTTAACCCTGGAATCCAGCTTTTTGGAGAGGAAATGGAACAATAAATGAAAACTTCGAAGCATGAATAGAAAGAAAGAAAAACAACGCTACTCACCACAATATGCTTGATGATGTTGGCAATGGAGTTGATGTATGTCACATGGATCGACTTATTGGTGATGCAGGGGAAATGGCGCAGGCTCATATTCTTCTGCATTCCACGGGCGGCGGTGAACTCATCCGTGATCTTCTGCGACGGCGACTGAGTCATCATGGTCTCCACAACTCTGGCGATGAGCAGCATGTAATCTCCGATTGGCAGGATCTTCTTCCATTTCCATCGCACATCATTCCAAGGCCGTACTCCAATGGCTTCAATGGTTTCGGGCTCGGTGTGGATGGAACAGCTTCACCGGCGTCTCTGAAGAAAAGAGAGCTCGTCCGGGAACTGATAAACAAAGTCAGTAATATGATGAGCTGATTGATGGAACACCGACGGCGAATAGTACTCGGCGTTTGAGAGAATGTGCATCAAAGCCTCTGGAAGGTTTCCCTCCATCAGATGCTTCATGACGTCCTGGAACTGCACGTCTCCAATAGCCCTCTTTATGAAAGTCAGAAGTCCCTTCATCAGTCCGCTTCTCTGCTGATGACACGTGGTTCCATTGTGCTGAACTTGCTCCCACGGTCCTCACTTGATCTTCGGATCCATTCCAGCTGGAGCTGGAGCACCGGGTGGATGAACTCTTCACGTTGCGGCTCTCGCTCTGGCTCGTCTTCGAATTATATCGTAAGAGGTGTCGATCACGATTGGTTGATCCTTGCGGCACTCATTGATTTTATGCTGAAAAATTCAAAAACTACTTTTGACATATGAAAAAAAACACGTACCACAACGCGATTAACACAAATCTCCATTCCGTTATTGGCCTTCAAAACGGCCACATCGATGGTGGAGAAGAGGTCATCATTCCAGAGACGTACTCCAACGGCTTCATTTCGGGCTCGGTGCGGCTGGAACACCTTCACCGGACATTTCATTCATCGACATCTCATTGTCCTGCTCGTCGACATCCGAATCTTCCGCATCTTCTACTTCTATTGGCTCTTCATCATCGGCTCCAACTCGTTCGTCGGCATGCATGCTGAACGGAGCAACTCCTCAACTCCGGCTCCGTTCGAATTGACTCAGTATCATTTCTTTCTCTATCCGAGTGATAAGCGATTGATAGTAATCGACAGACTTGAATCGCTCCACGAGGAACTCCAACGCCTTCAGCATCGTCTTGTCGTCGATGTTGAATTGAATGAATAAAATGATGAAATGAATGAAAAATGAATGAATGAACGAATTGAATGAATTGAATTGAATAAACTCTTCAGAGATATTATCGAAGATGAGAATTGAGAAGTGAAGACGATTGGCCATAGGACGAGCTATCTCATTGAGTATCAAAATGATGAGTTCGGCGTCGACTCTCTCCATCGCCATCGGATCGTGATGTTGATACGAGTGTCCCTGACTTGTGTGGCTCATTCCACTGTCCTGCCGACGGCGAGACACATCCGGAGTTTTGTTGGTCTCGTACTTCTCCGCCGAAAATCTCAAGTGATCCGCTGTCTTCGAAATGGCTTCCATGTTTTTTGGAGTGTCCGGAAGACGTGGTTTCGTTGTATCGAACACGGACTGGACCATGACAAGAGTGTCCTTGGCAATGTGGGAGCGGAACGGATGACTGTGGAACTTCGAGGCTCGGCTTGATCATGTGATGACGCGATGGAACGTGTTCAGCTGGGGGAGCTGAAGATGGGTGGATCGGAGACGGTGCACTGACTGGCTTTTCCTGAAAACGAACAATTTTAATATGTACTGATCATATGACTCATTTACCTTATCAGCCATCAATCGAGCCATCCTCCTCTTGAACTTTCTCTTGGATCGCAGAACTTGTCGGTGCCTGCTCTGGCGGCTCCTCTTCGGTGAGCTGAGCTGGCAACTGATCGCTGAGCTTCTGAACCGGCGCCAAATACGTTGGAGCAGTGTTGTCCAACATTTTCATGTGCAACTTTTTCGGAGGCGAAGATCTTTGTGTTCCCTGTGATTGTTGCAGCTGAATCTATGGCGATTGTATCGGAACTCTTTGTGGAGAGCAAAGAAGTTCTTCAGTTCCTCCGGAAACGGTGGAACTTTGAGGCTCGGCTTGATCATGTGATGATGCGATGGAACGTGTTGAGTTGGGGGAGCAGAAGATGGGTTGATCGGGGAGGGAGCACTGACTGGCTTTTCCTGAAAACGAACAATTTTAATATGTACTGATTATATGACTCATTTACCTTATCAGCCATCAATCTAGCTAAATGAGCGTTCTTTTCCTCTTGCCTATCTTCGAAATGGCTTCCTTGTCCTTTGGAGTGTCCGGAAGATATGGTTTCGTTGTGTCGAACACGGACCGAACCATGGCAAGAGTGTCGTCTTGATGACCAACTTGACAATGTGGGAGCGGAACGGATGACTGTGGAACTTCGAGGCTCGGCTTGATCATGTAATGATGCGATGGAACGTGTTGAGCTGATGGAGCAGAAGATGGGTGGATCGGGGAGGGAGCACTGACTGGCTTTTTATTTGACTCATTTACCTTATCAGCCATCAATCGAGCCATATAAGCGTCCTTCTCCTCTTGTCCCATGCGGTGTGGCGGCGTCGGCTTCACTGGAGAAGCACGACGATTCGGAGCAGTGTCCTCTTCCAGCAACTGTTCTGGTGGACCATCCTCCTCTTGAACTTTCTCTTGAATTGCAGAACTTTTCGGCGCCTGCTCTGGCGGTTTTTCTTCAGTGAGCTGAGCTGGCAGCTGATCGCTGAATACGTTGGAGCATAGTTAGAAGTAGAGATCAGACTGAAACTGAGGAATATTAGTTCGTCCATCGAAGATGAGAATCGAGAAGTGAAGACGATTGGCCATAGGACGAGCCATCTCATTGAGTATCAAAATGATGAGTTCGGCGTCGTCTCTCTCCATCGCCATCGGATCGTGATGTTGATACGAGTGTCCCTGACTTGTGTGGCTCATTCCACTGTCCTGCCGACGGCGAGACGCATCCGGAGTTTTGTTGGTCTCGTACTTCTCCGCCGAGAATCTCAAGTGATCCGCTATCTTCGAGATGGCTTCCTTGTCCTCTGGAGTGTCCGGAAGATGTGGTTTCGTTGTGTCGAACACAGACTGGACCATGGCAAAAGTGTCCTTGGCGATGTGGGAACGGAACGGATGAAGGTGAAACTTCGAGGTCCGGCTTGATCATGTGATGATGCGATGGAACGTTTTGAGCTGGGGGAGCAGAAGATGGGTGGATCGGGGAGAGAGAACTGACAGGCTTTTTCTGGAAACGAACAATTTTAATCTGTACTGATTATTTGACTCATTTACCTTATCCGCCATCAATCGAGCCAGATGAGCGTTCTTCTCATGGCGGTCGGGCTTCTGTTGTATTGTTGAGGATCGACCATTGGGAAACGAGCTGCTAGACGTTGGCTTTTCTGCTGCTGTTTCTCCATTCGCTGCTCTTGAGTCTTTCGGTGCGGAGCCACGTCGGCGACACATCTCGAACGGGTGGCGTCGAAGTTACGATGGCCTGCGGGCGACGTTGACTGAGAGGAGTTCGGGAGTTTCTTGAACAACGCGATCCAGTGTAGTTATGATCCTAAAGAATGAAAATGGGCTCAAAATAAAGATTATTGCACTATACGGAAGAGAAAAGTTATGTCGGAGAATTTCTTCCTCTGTGTTGTCTTCGGGCTCCGAATCAATCCAGACGGTGTGCTCGTTTGCATCGTGTTTTCTACGTTCTTCGCCACTCTGAGTTCCATCACCATCTTCGCCGGAATCCTCCGATATTGAGGGAGGAATTTCATAGTCATCCGGATTGAATGCTGCCGGATGGAAGAGACTTGAGTTGTCGATGCGAATCGGAGAAATGACTTCTGGCTATGGGTAGTAGGTGTCATCCGGTTGGTCATCGAATAGTGGATGCATAGGACGTTACGGCCATCTCCAGCGGTGGCGATTCCATGGTAGACGACGACTCCGTACTTGTAGACTTGCGAGAGGAACGTGATAGTTTGGACGGCCTTTCCAAGACCCATTTCATTGGCCAGAATGGAGCTTTGCCTCTTCGTCATCTTCGTTGTGCTCGACTTCTTCCATCTCTCCCTCCTTTTCGTCCGTCTTCGTTGTCGATTCTGGATGTTCCTCGGCTGTGTCTTCTACGGCAGGAGCTGGTAGTAGGTAGAGCTGACTGGATGCGGCGAACAGATGTTGACGGCAGCCAATTTCTGAAATTTAACGAAGACAGGGTAGCATCTGCCAGTTTTTAAGTCTCATCTGGTCTCAACCTTACTTAGTCAACCTAAATTCCACCCGTCTGTCGCCAAAGTGTGCGCGTGGAGTACTGGTTAGCTTCACTTGCATGTGGCGACATCTTCCTTTTTCAAGGAAGGCGTGCCACGTCTCGTCCGTCCCCCAGTAACAGTGTGGTTAGGGGTTTTCACCCCGAGAGACACTGTACTGGGAGCTCGGAACCTCAGAGTTGGAGCACAACTCGGTGCGGACATTCCGTGAAGGGTGCACGGCCCTTCACGTTGCCGCATGAGGCCTACAGTACTACAAGGGCTACTCAGGGTGGAACATCTCTCTAATTTCTCAAGATCTTCTACCCATGGAACCTAATGCTCTCCGACTCGACCTCATGTGCTCCCAGTCCCTTCATAACTCCCAGGAACAGTGTGGTTAAGGGTTTTCACCCCGAGAGACACTGTTCCGGGAGCTCGGGTCTAGGACGCACGATGCTCGTAGGAGAGGGACCTAAGCGCTTACGGGACTCTAATCTTATACTAAATGTGGGAGACTAGCCTAGTGAAAGAACAAAAAGCGCTCACCGAATTCAGTTCGTCGATCCGTGCGGGGTCCAATGACCAAAGTGATGATCTTCAATGAAATCGTCGAGGAGTAGAGGTAGTCCGTCCAGCCCCCATCAACCCTCCGAGCATTTGACTGAAGTGTTGCATAGCACGCATATTGTTCTCTTGTTCGGCCGCTTCCTTCCTCCTTTCCTGGCTGCAGCGGTAGCGGCAGCTTTTTGCGGTTGTTGTTGTTGCTGGAGACGGAAGAACTGTGCTTGAGCAGCATCCACGTCGGCCATTACTGCCTTCTTCTCATCAGTATTATTATTGTTGACAGACTCGACGTCTCCCACTCCACGCCACTTGCGAGCCTCGATGGTTAAATCAATTTCGATAAGTCGTCGCAGCAGGGTCATCTCTGTTGGTAGGAGGATCTGAAAATAAATGAATAAGTTTTAATGCAAAACTAACATTTTCTCACCTTGGCGAAAGCAGGTTTGTTCATGACATTGGCTGCCAGCGACTCGAGAACATACTGATCGCAAATTTCCTTGTCATTTTGGCTGCTCCAACCATTCGGCATTCCATTTGCTTCGCACATTGACTTCTCGCTTCATTCCACGAGATGCGGCAGCAGCGGGAGCAGTTGCAGCAGATGATGTGGATGGCGTTGACGGCAGAGCTGTCTGGAGTGGTGGATATCGACCTAAAAATTGAAGAATATGAATTCGTTTAACCAAAAAACTCACAATTCTCATCGTAGCTGCAGAAGGTCGCGATTCGCGGTGGATCCGACCGCATTCAAGGTACCCAGGTGGCAAAAATGAACGAGATTCGCTAGGGGGGGGGGCGGAGTGACCAGCGCAACAACAACGGCATTCGCGGGTTGCCGCCAATTGGCGCCGATGACCAATCTGCGCGCTGTTGGGTAGGGCGCACTTGCATTTAGCAATGAAAGAGTGCTCGTGAAAAAGAGAGACGCAGAGAAATGCGTCGATAAAATATTCGATCGGAATTAAATTTTATTCTATTTATCTTCCAATTTCTTCACATTTTATGCCAGTTTTTTTTCCAATTTTTACCGATTTAATTTCAAAAACGGTTTTGGAATTGAACGGAATTTGATTTAATTCCAAACGTTCAAAATTTATTTCCAAACTGGTGAATTTACAATTTAATTCCAGTTGTTTTCTATTGCTCTTCCAGTTTCGTTAAATTTTATTCCGAACGATTTACCTGAGTTGTTGAAATCAATCCAAACGATACATAAGAATTTTAAAAATTATTTTTTTATATTTTTCTATTTAAAAATAGTTTAAAAATATACTTTTTCAATAAAATAGAAACCGATTTTCGAAATTCTTCACAACAACCATTACTTATCTAGATTATATATTTTTTCGAGTTATCAATAAAAGTGTAATATTTTCTTTCATTTTTTTCTTAATTTCTCCATTTTCAGTTGCGATCCAAAAACTTCGAGAACGTCGAGAAGGTAAGTGTTACTCTTACGAAGGGTTTACCTCCTGTTTCTCAACATCTATCTCTGGAAGTGCTATATTTACTATGCGTTCGAAACGAAAGGACGGATGGGGCAGTTCAGGGAGAGCATAGCCAAAGCATACGATTTCGCATTGGATAAAGTAGGAATGGATCTGCAGTCGCACACTACACTGATTACATAATATTCTTGAAAAAGGTGTGAGCGAAAAGGTTGTTTGTTTTTTATGAAAGTAGGTTGTTTAATTTGCAGTCCTGCTGTCTGCTGATACGCTGAGAATCAAAGAATAAAAGCTGTCCGAAAGGTTTATCAGTAGGCTCTCGGAACGCCGATGCACCATTTGGACAGCATTTGGGGAGACTATTTCAGTTATAGAAAGTCGGTAAACATCACACTCGCCGAGAAGCTCATCGCAGAACGTGGAAAGGACAATCAGAATGCGAAGCGCGTTGAAAAGGATCTGCAGACGATGTGTCGCGGACTGAATAGACAAGCCGTCTCGGTCCCGCCGAATAGAACGGCAACCGAAACGAAGCAAGTTGATCTGTGGAAGAAGTTGATTGCTTGGGAGAAGACGAACCCATTGCAAACGGAAGAGTACGGCCAACTTGCCAGAAGAGTTGTCTACACGTACGAACAGGCACTGCTCTGTCTCGGATACTATCCGGATATTTGGTACGAAGCAGCATATTCTTGGTATTTCAAAATGTTGTTTCAGTCGCATCTGGTACCGTTATCTCGATTTAGAAAGCTGTGTCGGTGACTTGGCGAGTATTTTAAAAGTTGAAAAACGCAGAAAAGGATTATATGAAGAGGCACAGAAGGATCAGTCGGTCAACTACTCGGTGCTCGTCATTGATCGGTATAAATTTATGGATTTAATGCTGTGCAGTGGAAAATAGTTGGAGCTAATGGGATACAAGACCCTGGTGTGATTAGCAAAAGTAACTGAAGCATTAAAAATTTTCCAATTCAGAAAGGAAAAGAAGCGGTCAATGGTGTGGTTAGCAACGGTCCGAAAATTGGCCCGACTAGAGGACCACAAGCCGCTAATGCCATTATGGGAGGAGCTGGACATACTGACGTGGCCAGGAATGGATTCCCACGGCCAGACATATCGCAGATGATCCCGCTCAAACCACGCGCCAACTGCACTGCGTCCTTCCACCCAGTTCCGGGAGGAGTCTATCCTCCTCCGCCTGCCGTGGCCCATATGATGTCACTGTTGCCACCGCCATCCTGCTCCATCGGACCATTTGTCAACGTTGAAATGCTGTGCAATGTGCTCACTCAAATGCTATTACCCAGTCTGACATCATTCTTATAATATATTCCGCAAAGAATGGAGTATGTCTGTCATTCATTCCGTTTGTCCGCCGTGAAAAAAATTAATAAATATTTTCAACGTGGTCCCCTTTTTGCCCTATGTTGCGCGTGTCTGCCCATTCGATTCATTTTCTACTGTTCTTCCCGGCCTGAATGCCGCGAAGCGGCAGGATCAGGCTGGTGTAAGCATATTTTTGCAAATTTTGACGTAATTTTTCAAATTTGAGACAGCAAATCGGATGACAATTCGATTGGACCGATGCTCAAGCAAGACATCAAGAAAGATTTCTATCAGCTTAGCTTAGCCGGATGTATTCTGTGCGCAGTTTTTGACGCGGGGTCACCGAGGCACGCGTCGGACAAACGGGCATACGGATAAACGGAAAAATGGAAATGCGCCCAGAATAAGGCAAATTTCTTTAGAGCATGTTTCCACAAAGGTCCGTTATTTTCAAATTTAATAATATTCGTCCTCCTCATTGTCAGTTGGGCCGTCGTTTTTCTGGATTTTGTTTTAACTTCTCGCGTGTCAATAGGAACAACGCAAACTGACTTTGGTTCATTGTTTACTTTGCCAAAAAATTTGAGTCAACAAAGCGACTATTCAGTTTCTTCAAAGTCACTTCCTGAAGTACAACATGATGGTAAGCTTTCAGAAAAAACTAACATCGTTGCTAAGCATTTATATTTAAGAAATACCATCATTCTTATCATTCTTATATTACCGAATTCAAAAAGAATGGCCCTCCGTGCAAACGTGCTCTAAGGAAATTGACCGGGTCTCGCCACGATCTTCGTGTAGTTCTCGAGGACAACGTTTTTTTAAAGAATTATTTTTTGTTGGATTAGCTTAAAACATGAAAATAAAGTTTCAAAAAAAATTCCTCCTTGGGGACTACACGAAGATACACGACGATCGTGGTGAGACCCGGCAATTTCCACAGAGCGCGTTTGCACGGAGGGCCATTCTTTTTGAATTCAGTAATATAATAACTTTCTATCATCATTCTTATAATATATTCCGCAAATGGAGTACGTGTGTCATTCGTTCATTCCGTCCGCCGTGAAAATAAATATTTTCCACGCGGATTTCTTTTTGCCCTAGGTTGCGCGTCTTTGCCCATTCAATTCATTTTCTACTGTTCTTCCCGGCCTGAATGCCGCGAAGCGGCAGGACCAGGCTGGTTCTTATATAATAACTTTCTAATTCTGTCCGGATTTCCATTTTTTCATTTTCAGTTTTCCCATTTGTCCGGATGTTTTCTGTGCGCATTTGACCTGGGTCACGTAAGAATAAAATGGTACTCACGCGGAAATCTACCATTTCCAGAAAACAGACCCGCCAGCCTGATGCGGCGCAGCCGTACGTTCAGGCTGCAACACTGAAACACGCACGGCGTAAATCGGAGCGCTTAAGTGTCACAAAATTCAAACGGCGTTTTTGGCGCGAAAAAGCGAGTGTTACCGTATGACTTATCCGCAGAGAACGTTTTTATATACATATAGGTATAGACATATAGTAATAGGCATCGCAATGAAAGGGGGCGTGGTCGACCGATTTCTTCGAACCATTTTGTTTTTGCCTCTTTGTGGACCCCTGGCGCGGACCAGACATGACTGACCATTGTAGAAACAATTTGTATATACGTATGTCGACCCGTAGAATCGATTGGCGCTATCAGTTTTATCAGAAAACTCCTAGTTTTTCCGTTACGTTTGAAAAATGAAAATCAAAGTCAGAAATTCGAAGTTTTTTCACCGAGGTCGATTACACTCTCCGTTTCAATTAAATTTGAGAGTTTATGAGATGTTCAAGACGTTTTTTCGATATATCAAAAATCCGTTTGGGCAAAAAAATTCTATAAAAACTCAAACTTGAAGTGAAAATTGAGAAAAAATTTCAGCGATGACACCATGTTTTTCTGATTGAAAACTACAAAGGGTGATGCCAAGGTATGACAAAAAAATTTTTAGAGCTCTAGAGACATTTTGAGTAGGTTTCCTCCACCTCGGAAATAGAGGTCTTCAGCAAAAAAATCACATTTTCTTGATTTTGAGACCTTTGCAGGTCGATTACACTCTTGAAAACCAGAAATTCGGATTCTACGTGTCACTCCCGATCGATTTGACTATAAAAACTCGAAATCGATTCAGGCGAAAAATTTTTAGATAATTTTTTGTTCATCGCATATCTCGATTTTTGCACCAAAAAACGAAAATTTCCACACCAGCAGCGCGGTCACAAAGCGGCGGCGGACAGCAGGTTCAAGTAAGGGAACGAGCGAGCGGCCGCGCCGGCAGGTTTGGTGCAGTGGTTAAGCGCGCGTTGTTCAGTTGGAGGGTGCTGGCTCGAGTCCGCGTGCTCGTTTGTCGTTTTTTTCGTTTTTGAAAACGAATATTAGAACTTCTGAAATCACAAAATTCCATTGAAAAACCTGTTTCATAGATTTTTGAGTTCAGCGGCCAGCCAAAAAAATTATTGAAAAACCACGCCGCGAACTTGCAACCATAGACCACGCCCCCTCCTCGGCAGAAAATCAGTGCAAAAAAAGGTGCGCAGAAAAAGAGCTCTAACTCCGGAAATACTGATTATTTTCGAAAGATTTTTTGGGAATGAACTCCCATAAACATATTGAATGATTTCCAATTAAAAGTTTTTCCAAAAAGGAGGTTTCGAGGAACTCATTGCGGTGCCTACATATAGGCCAATATTATATTATCTGTTTTTCAAATGGTGACAGTTGGGCTTTGGGGGCGGAGCTTGGGTCTTGCCACGTGTTAGCGCAGTGAGCGCGCCTGTGAGCGGTTTCCGTCCCGAAAAAATGAAAAAATCGTTGAAAACTGGCAAATTTCGAAATTATTATCTGTTTTTCAAATGGTGACAGTTGGGCTTTGGGGGCGGAGCTTGAGTCTCGCCACGCGTGAGCGCAGAGAGTGCAGTGAGCGCACCTGTGA
>LR564616.1:16806-42438 GCA_900536345.3 Caenorhabditis sp. 39 LS-2015 | reverse complement strand
TCCTTGGGGACTACACGAAGATACACGACGATCGTGGTGAGACCCGGCAATTTCCACAGAGCGCGTTTGCATGGAGGGCCATTCTTTTTGAATTCAGTAATATACTGTATCAATGACACGAAAAAATATTCAAAATTTCAACAATCATATTTTTGATAACCCATATTTGCAGATTATGGTGGAAAATGTAGATCGCATTTTGGAACGAGGAGAGCGATTAGACAACATTGAACGGAGAACTGAGCAACTGAATATCACGGTAGGCTTTTCGACGAAGACTAGGTTGAGCAGCTCACGGAGACACAAACTGCACATCGGTTTCGATCGCGCTCCAATTTAATCATTGTGAGAAAATAAATTGGTTGCTTAGGCTGAGTATTCAACGAGACACGCTTACGCTCATTTAAATTTTAGGTCAACCAGCTTTAACCTGTCTCCGTTGAATACTCAGCCAATTTATTTTCCTACAATGATTAAAATGGAGCGCATTCGAAACCAATGTGCAGTTTGTGCAGCTGTTGCAAAAGTATTATAATTTTCCGCAAGAAAGAAGCAGATGAGTTTTTTCTTCGGAAAAACTAGCAGATAATCCACAAATAGCAGATTAGAAAATAGCAGACATTTAATCTTCAAACAGATGAGTATTTTCCGAGTAATCGCGCTAATCATTGCTAATGCCTTGTTTTTCTCGAGAAAGGGAATTCCCTGTGTCTCTCGCAATCGCGCAGTCACTCGACCGCAGCAGCGCGAAAGATGCTGAAATCCATCGCCGGCGACCGGAGTGCGCGAGAGAAAGTACGCAGTCATGACTAGTCAGACAACGAAATAAAGCATTAACGTCAACAAGCACGATTGTCGTCGGCGCACGTGAGCACTCCCTGGAACTCCATGACACAAACGACAATAAATACTTTTCTAGAGCGCAAACTTCAAAATGACTGCTCGGAAGGTTCAACGGAAGTTCTGCATGTTAAATGCTAAATGGACTATAATTTTGACAATTCTAGTGGTTGTTATTTTTGTTGTCTTGCTTATCCTGATTCTTCATTGGAGCGGTGTGATTGGCAGTAAAAAAAACAACTGACATTGCCCAATTCGAACGAGGTGGCGAGTTCCACAATCGGGAGCTTCCGTGAGCATCACTATAGAAATATTTTGGACAAGGCATTCGTACCGAGAATCGCGGAAGTGTCCGATTTCGAATCTACCGCTTCGTTTAACAATCAATATTGTAAACCATATCGAACAAAATTTATAATGAAAAATAATCTTTAAGAATAATAAGATAGGGAGAAAAAAAACTCAGAAAGAAAACAAAAACAACAACAAGAAACAATAGAAACAAAACAACAAATATTATAGATCTCGAGAACATGAGATTTTGGATTCAAAATTGGTTTTCGGGTGCGGTCAAGGGGTTTGATATCAGAGGGAAAACAGAATATGATATTCAACCAAAATAGAGAGCCACAATTTAGCCACCAAGTTCACAGCTAAGGCTTACGTTGACAGAAAATTTCAACAAGCGGATAAATTAACGAATTTAAATAACCATATTATGAGATTCAAACGAAGTGGCGAAGTCCGCAATTGGGACGTGCTGAGGTTCACGCCACGCTTCCACGTGTCATAAAACTACGGTAACACTCATTTTGGCTGTGCGAAGCATTTTCACGTGAATTCTTCGTCATTTTCCTTTTCAAAACTAATTTTATTTTGCAACATTCGAAAAATTCACGTGAAAATGTGTTGCACAGCCAAAATGAGTGTCACCGTAGTTTTTGACACGTGAAAGCGTGGCGTGAACCTCAACACGCTCTAATTGCGCACTTCGCCACTTCGTTTGAATCTCATAATAATTAGTGTTACCGTAACCAGAATACGCAACGTTATCCGTTGAGAAGGAAAGTGATTTTACTCGCCATTTAAGAAATCCCTAATTTTTGATATGACAAGCCTGAAATGGGGGCGGCGGCATTCAAATTAGTCGGCCAGTAAAACACCTTCCTTTGATATTAGCAGTCTCTCGCGAAAACGTAAAATGGCCTTGGCCACGTGGCGCCGCTCCTCGTCCACGGCCTCACGGGTCACGTCGCGAAAAGACAAAAAATAATGACAAATACGGTAGCACACGAAATTTTTTAATCGATGCGTGACCCACGTGGCCGTGGACGAGGAGCGGCGCCACGTGGCCAAGGCCATTTTACATTTTCGCGTGAGACTTCTAATAGTTTTTATTGGAAATCAGCTATCCCCGTCCTCTTTGATATTACGGCGCGATTCGAATGCTGTTGAATCACAAATCTCACGAACAAAAGACCGTATAATGAACAATAAAGACGATAAGAACGGTAAGACACATGCTAAAGTAATGCATTTTTTATCCATTGAATGATTGCTTTGTTTTCAACGGACAACAGCTCTACTTCCTCCCAGCAGCACTTTTGAACTGACAAGAGTTCTGTGAATAATTTAGTGGAGTCACCCCTGTCGGACTCCAACTTCCAAAAATACTCTCTGAAAAAAATCATTTGTCGATTATGTCCCCAACTTCCAATTGGCCGGAAGAGCGTAGTCACGGCGACCCCAGTCAACAATTTCGCCGGCTCCGGGACATTTCGCAGTGAGACATTTCGCAGCCGAGACATTTCGCAGCCGGACATTTCGCAGCCGAGACATTTCGCAGCCGGTCATTTCGCAGCCGATCGTTTTTTAGCCGTATTTCAGGTAGAAACGTCTTCTTTTTTTTGAAAAGTATTCAATTTGCATCAATAATCCGGAAAACATAATCATTTCCCTGAAAAACGTGAAAATCGGCTGCGAAATGACTGGCTGCGAAATGTCTCGGCTGCGAAATGTCTCATTTTCTATTTTTCACGGAAAGTCAGTGAAATGATGATTTTTCCTTAGATTGTCGTATATCTTTGATGGATATATAATTTTTTTCCAACAAATATGAACACCTACCTGAAAAAAGACAGTTAAACGTTCGGCTGCGAAATGTCTGGCTGCGAAATGACCGGCTGCGAAATGTCTCGGCTGCGAAATGTCTCGCTGCGAATTGTCCCGGAGCCATTTCGCCGGAGAGTGCGATAGAGCACGTTTGCAACTTGGAGGAATTTGAGCCTTTTTTCCATTGAAAAGTATCATTCTTATCATTCTTATATAATAACTTTCTTATTCTGTCCCGATGTCTGTTTTTCTACCGACAAAATGTATTATATACGATAATCCAGTACATGTACAAACATTTTTTTGGTGGTTTACGGCGCCCCGCACGAATAGTGTGCCCACTGGGTGGTGGTTGGCGCGTTTCCGGATTTGAAGACGCACTTCTCGTTTTAAAAAATTAAACATTAAAAAACCGGAAAAAACCGATTTTTTCCAAAAAAATTAAAACTTTTAACTAATTGTTAATTGTTAGGCACACTATTCGTGCGGGGCGCCGTAAACCATCAAAAAATGTTTGTACTGGATTATCGTATATAATACATTTTGTCGGTTTTATCGCATAACTGAAAAACTTTCCGTCATAATTTCAGCTAAGTTTTGTGGAAACTGGTGAAATCTATCAAATGAGCACAAAAACTGCGAAAATGATGCACAAGGAAATTTCGTTCGTTTGTTATACGTTATGTTCTAACAAGGGAACCTTTTATACGAAGGTTGGAATTTCGAAAAACGGACTTTATAGATCGATAGAGCGTCCTCGAATTAGTTTATTTCCGTTTTCAAAACTTGCTAAATATCATTTTCAAATATTGAATTTTTCAAATTTATAGTGAAAATTGCTGAATTTTAAGCAAATTCAGTGAAAATGGACACTTTGACATGATGGGACAGTGTCTCAAAATGATATTTAGCAGGTTTTGAGAACGGAAATGTACTAATTCAAGGATGCTCTTTCGATCTGTGAAGTCCGTTTTTCGAAATTCCAACCTTCGTATAAAAGGTTCCTTTGTAAGCAATTTTACCCAAAGAAGA
Source organism: Caenorhabditis sp. 39 LS-2015 (assembly GCA_900536345.3). Classification (NCBI taxonomy): domain Eukaryota; kingdom Metazoa; phylum Nematoda; class Chromadorea; order Rhabditida; family Rhabditidae; genus Caenorhabditis; species Caenorhabditis waitukubuli. The sequence continues at coordinate 38,454 of LR564616.1, read as the reverse complement.
TGGTTTAGGACACGCGACGCCACTTTTCGTGTCTTCGTTAAAAAAAAACGAACCTGTGTATTTTCATGACGGTAGTGAGATATGATTGAACGAGTTCGAACTGTTTTCGACTTTTGAGAACCTGAGGAATTACAGGTGAATTATTAATGGATTCAAACAAAATGTCCCTCCTGTGCAAATGTGCTTTGTGGAAATAGCATGGTCTCGCCACGATCTCCGTGTAGTTCTCGAGAACAGCAATTTTTTTAGATTTGTTTTCCATTGTAAGTGAAGAACGTGAAAATAAAAAATATTGCCATCGAGAACTACACGAAGAGAGCATGTGTGCACGGAGGGACGTTTCGCTTGAATTCAGATATAACGTACCTCAAGAAGCATTCTTAAGAAAGTAGGAATTGTAACAGAAGTCATTGATCTTATTTGGAAATCAATGAATGAAAGACCGTTTTTCTGTAGAACTTGGAATGCTTGCAGTAAATCGTCCTCATTTTTCGATCTATAAAAAAAGTACACCACAGCTTTAAGAACAAATTACCGTTTCAGAAGACTTGAAAAAGAGGTTTCCAATTCCAACAGGTCTCGTTTCGATTTTATAAACTTTGAAGATGCATTTTCATCAAATCCTTCAGTTTGAAATTCAAATCCAATAAGTGTCTGTGCTGCGGATAAAAAAAAAGGCGCCTGCTTTATTTTTTTTATGGATTCCGCAGGCCGATTTCTTTCTTTGATGAGTGATAAGTCAGGAAGATTAGCCCATCTTGAAGACGGAAGACCAGAAAAAGTGATGAGCTGCTTATCTATCTGAATTCATTTCGTTTCGAATCTTGTTCAAATTGTGAGATTACAACCTGTTTTTCGCGTAATACGCGAATTTCGTCATCTAATACAGTGTCGTCATCGTCGTCGATACAAACATCCGGCTCATCACTTTGAGATCTCCAAGTTGGTAGAAAATCAGAATCCAGAGCACAAATGTTAACATGCGAGAGGAAAACCGATTTATTCGCCCATACATAGACCGCCTGTTCTCCTTCATGAACTGTCGCCAGGAATTCGCCTGTTTCATTGAAAGACAATGCAGTACATGGCTTCGAAAAAAGTAGTACATCGATCATATTTGACGTAGAAATATCGAACACCTTCAAAAAAAAAAGTAAAACGGGAGAAAATGGGGTATTCATTGGGAAACTCAAAGCTTACCGCTAATTCTTATTTGGGTTTCGTCCTTTTTGAAATCAATGCTTTTTTCTAGACTCGGTTTGCGAATCATTCATTTTTCAACCGTCCGAACCCAAATTCGAACCCAGAGTAAAGAATTGACCGGTTAGAAATACGTTATCGAAATGAATTATGAGATTCAAAGCATGAGACTATAGATTGAAGAAAGCATGTGTGCCCTTCCCTCTGTTTGGTGTCAACCTCGAAAAATAAATAGGGGCCACTATTCGCAGTCATTGTTTGCAAATGGGACTCATTATTGAACTCCATCCAAAAAATATGAACCAAATGTCAATTGAAACACGCGTGAAAAAAGAAACACAAGTTCAAACGCCCGCGCTTTTGCTAAAGGGAGCGCTGCGAAATATCGGAACGTCGTAATTTTTTTTCCAAAATATTTTGAAAAATCAGCAAGAAAGACTTTTTGAGAGGAAGTTTATAAATTCTGATGTATTTTCGTGTGTAAACAACTAATCATGACTGAATTATACTGATTTTCGACATTTTTTGCTGTAATTTTGCCAAAAAACAATTCGTTTTAAATACCTATATTATGAGATTCAAACGACGTGGCGAAGTCCGCAATTAGAGCGTGTTGAGGTTCACGTCACGCTTCCATGTGTCAAAAAACTACGGTTACACTCATTTTGGCTGTGCAAAGCATTTTCACGTGAATTCTTCGTCATTTTCATTTTCAAAACTAATTTTTTTTCGCAAAATTCGAAAAATTCACGTGAAAATGCGTTGCACAGCCAAAATGAGTGTGACCGTAGTTTTTTGCCACGTGGAAGCGTGGCGTGAACCTCAACACGCTCTAATTGCGCACTTCGCCACTTCGTTTGAATCTCATATTATCTGTTTTTCAAATGGTGACAGTTGGACTTTGGGGGCGGAGCTTGGGTCTCGCCACGTGTGAGCGCAGTGAACGCACCTGTGAGCGGTTTGCGTCCCGAAAAAAAGAAAAAAATTGCAAAAAACAATGAAATCTGGCAAATTTCGAAATTAAATTCGAACGCAAACTGCTCACAGGTGCGCTCACTGCACTCACTGCGCTCACTCGTGGCGAGACTCAAGCTCCGCCCCCAAAGCCCAATTGTCACCATTTGAAAAACAGATAACAATAAAGTGTTGCATGCGTGCTTGATGGATGATTTTGCAACGTGTCACTCACAGGTCGGCTCACTTAAGTTCTATAGAAAAATACCTTGAAAATTCATAAGAATTTGAATGAAGTTGTATTCCATGAGTTCCTTCAATGTTTAAATTTTCTATATTTTCGTGAGAAATAAAAATGTATTTAAATCGTTTTGTTTTATTTTCTCTAAAATATTAAGCTAAAGTGACAAAAACCCAGGCAAGGAAATGACTATGCAAAAATGATCAGCCAAACTACGAAGCTGATCAGTCAATTTACAAAACTGATCATGCAAATATACAACGCTGATCAGATAATTTCTCAAGCTGTTCAGTTATCCCAAGCTGGTCAGCCAGTTTACTAAGATGATCAGCAATAATACAAAGCTCCGAAGTGACATTTATTTAGATATTTCCTTTGTACCAATTTTGAAAAATAGCTGATCAGCTTGAGATTCAGTTGCCTGACAAGTTGGAGTTGGAGCGTGTAGCCAATTTTTCAGGCTAGAACTAGGCGAATTCTCATCGTATGAAATAATTTTCGCCAATTTTCAAGAATTCAAACCGACCTATGGTGTCACTTGACGCGGGAAAAAACAGCGTTTGAATTAAAGAGCTTGAACGCGTCTCTATTTTCACGCCGTAAAGCAAAAACGGTCAGAAAGATCAGAAAATTGTGGAAAAACAGAACATGATAATAACAAACCCTGATATAAGAATCGTTGTCAGCAACCAGCAACCATTTTCCGTCAGAGGAGAACTCCAAAGCATTAATTTTTTTTCCAACTTCTAAAAATTCTCGAACAGGGCGATGGCATGCAGAGTCGATGATAAGTACGATTTCATCTCCTATGAAATTCAAATCTTTCAATTTATTTTAATTGAACGAACCATTTTCTAAAATAGTAACTACAGCAATCAAACTATTTGTTGGATTGGGCAAACTCATTCCCAACTTAACGTTTGATTTCTTCAGTTTCGCGATTGGTTTTTGAGAAGAGATTGACCAAAAAACAATTGACCCTCCTTCATCCGTGCTGATGAGTTCCTTTCCTCTTTTGTCAATACAGATTGACGTGATTTTGCTCTCGGAAGCAGGTGAATCATAATTCTTTGATTGTTTATAGTACGGTATTTTCTTTTCGCAATTTTTTTTAGTTTTTTTACGAGAGTGAAAAGAACAAACATGACGCCCACTTTGAGCATTGAATTGATCAATATGACCTGCAAAACCGCACTATTTAGATGAACTTACAATATATTATGCGTTCCTCAAATCGTAAGAGTTGCGATTCAAACGCAGAATGGCGTCCCGCCACGAAAATGAAAAACTACGGTGGAAGGGTGTGGCTTGCTAATTTTCGATTCTTTTCGAAATCTGTGATTTCGAATTTTTTTTTTCATTTTCGTGGCGGGACGCCATTTAAATCGCAACCCCTACAATTTGAGGAACACATAATATAACAAAAAATAATTCTTAAAGAATTTTGTCCTCGAGAACTACACGAAGATCGTGGCGAGACCCGGTCTTTCGTCAAGATTGCAGTCGTTTTGAGAGGCAAAAATTAAATTTAATTAAACATTCAACGCACCTGTTGAGTAACCAATGAACACAGAATTTCCACAAGGAGATAAACACACCGCAGTTGCAGCTGCATCCGAAAAGCTTACGTTTGATCGAAAGCGTGCGTGCTCCAGCTGAAAAGAAAGATTACATGGACTCGCTAAATAACTCAGAAAAAGTGGATACAATAAGTTATCGACAGTTTTTGAGAATCTGAATTGTCCAAATTTTCATGGAATAAACCTTTACGTGTACACCGAAGTATATGTGACACTGAGAACCGAAAAGGAAAGTTTTCGATAACTTTCGAAGAGTTAAACATCTAACAAGGGAGGTCATTTTAGGGGACATATCAGATATTTTTCAAATTTTTATGGGAGAAAGAGCACCTCAAACCGAGTCGATTGGCAAAATTCCAGCTCCTACTTTTTAGTTTTACGGAAGTTATGACGTCTTGAAGATCGTGTTTAGTGCAAAAGTGAGGCTAAATTGAAGAAATACTACCTTCAAGACGTCATAACGTCCGTAAAACCGAAAAGTGGGAGCTGGAATTTTGCCAATCGACTCGGTTTGAGGTGCTCTTTCTCCCATAAAAATTTTAAAAATATCTGATATGTCCCCTAAAATGACCTCCCTTGTAAATACATTACAAAAACAATTCAGGAATTTTGAGAAGTTGTGTATATAATGAGTGTCATAGTAGATGCTGCCGAACATTTCCACGCAATCGCCAAAGTTTGGTCGAATTTTGAAAAACGTTTTTTGAGTGTTAAAATGCGTTTACCAGAGGCCGTATTCAAGAAAGCATTTACCAGATAAATGAGACGTGGTAAACGAATTTTTCAGTGTTGATATTAAAAGATTCAAACGAAGTGGCGATGTCCGCAATTCGGTGACTGGGCGGGTCCCGTTGGGGAATCGGTTACAGAATCGAGGGCGCGAAAAAAATTTGCTTTTTTCACAGTGTTTTTTTCGAAAATATTTTTTCGCGCCATTGGAAAAACGAATTTTGTACCCGACTCCCCAACGGGACCCATCGGGCGCCCAATTGCGGACATCGCCACTTTGTTTGAATCTGGTAATATCCATTTTCCACTCCTCATTTACTAGATAAATGCTTTCTTGAATACCTACGGTCTCAGATCTTGTAACATACAAATGTTTGGAAAAATAACTTCAATAGAGAACTCTGATAAGTCACTTCAGTGATTTTATTTTATCCAGAAACGAAACATAGTTAATATATTCGGATCCTAAGGAGGGGGCAGTGTAACCAGAAAGTCGGAATTGACTAGAAGATTATATCAATTTTCTAAGTTATCATTCTTATAATATATTATTGTTTTCTAGCAAAATGAGCTACATGGCCTAGAGAATGCAAGCCGCGACGCGTGGGTCTCGCGTTTTCAACGTGGATTTCTTTTTGCCCTAGGTTGCGCGTGTCTGCCAATTCGGTTCATTTTCTACTGTTCTCCCCGGCCTGAAGGCCGCGAAGCGGCAGTTCATTCTGTCCGCCGTGAAAAAAATATCATTTAACCGTGGCCCCTCTTTGCTCTGGGTTGCGCGTGTCTGCCAATTCGGTTCATTTTTCGAATGAAAGGTCTCACTACTGTTCTCCCCGGCCTGAATGCGGCGAAGCCGCAGCATCAGGCTGGTCTCAGTTATTCGAAAACCCAAAGCGCTTAATCTAAATAGGATTTTCCCGATCAGAGATGGGCGCGCTTGTCGCTCTGGGACAGCGATTTTTGCCAATTTTAGCTCTTGAACGGCCGATAGAGCAATTTCTGTCTCTGCGTCTCTCACATCGGCACACTCTCTCGTCGCATGTTGCGCTCTACGCCGCTTTCTTCGGCGACACGAGGGACAGTGCGCGCCCATCTCTGTTCCCGATTCTATGCAGAGAAAACATAAATCTGTCTAGATCCATAGATCTATTCAAAAGCGTTATCGATATGATTGATCAATCAATGCAGAAAAAACCAAACCTAGAAAAGGGGAATCTCCATTGGGGATCTAGTTCTATGAGAATTCTAGGAATAGTTTGGGAAAGATTCTCGATACTCTAAATTTTTACCAAGAAATCATTGTCTAGAAAACTGACTATAGGAAAATACATGGCATTCGATGGTCTTTTTTTCTGGCAAAAAAGTGTTTCTCCGTCTTAATGCTCAAAGTTCACAAAAATCGTTTTCGGAGAAAATTTTTGTGTTTGTTATGACCACCAGTCTAAGAAAACAGAGTAAAATTCGGATCATTATTGGAAAATTGACAGCGAATAGGACGTTGTATACTCATACCACCCTGTGTTGATAATCTTACAGTTAATCTGCCACGTGTATTGTTCCTTGTTTGCCATGCGGTTACCTTGCTTTGGTTACTAAAAAAATACTATTCAAATAACAAAATTCAAATATCACCTGTGTCGACAAAAAACATTGCTCCATGAAGCCTCACGCTGCCAGCCAAAAGTCATATCCACAACATTTTGAGTATTGATATCTCCTCTGTTCGCGGAAAACCTAAAGAATTTTTGTGTGCACGAACGCAGGTTCGTACCCGTCTCTGGTATAGCATGTGCCTGTGATCGCTCCCACCCGCTGGGAGCGATCACAGGCGCATGCACGTTATTGACCCGGTGGGCCTCGCAACTAGTGTTCTGAATCGGTACGAAAACCGGTAAATACCGGTATACCGGTAATCGACCGCTACCGGTATATACCGGTGTTCTACCGGTAGTCTACCGCTACCGGTAACTACCAATACCGGCATACCGGTTGCGGTTACTACCGGTTACCGGTGGCGGTTCGGTTCGGTTTGGTAGTCCGAGAGGAGTACACGGGGCGAGGGACTAGAAAACTCCTGGTAATTTTCAACGAATCGACGGTTTTCAACAAAAAATTTGAAATTTAGCTAAATTTTGAAGGAAAACGCGGATTTTTTCAGGATTTCTACCCAAAATGTTGATTAAATGGGAAGTAAATAAATTTTCAACCGAAATGGAAAAAAATGTTTGTTGGAACGAAAGTTTTCTTTTTAAAAGAAAATAGGTCGGAGTTTGAGGCTGACTATCTTAATGTTTTTTGGAAGGAATATTCAGTTCGATGGCAAAAACGGAATTTACATCCAAAAAGCTGACGACATCGATCAAAACATCGACCGACGTCGAATTTTTCGTAGAAAAATAGGCAATTGATTTTTCTATCGTGATTTTTCAAAACATATGATTTTTCTACACTCCGATAGAAAAATCATTTTGTGTATAGAAAAATCATATGTCTAGAGAAAATCACTCCGTTAGAAAAATCATTTTGTGTCTAGAAAAATCATATGTTCAGAAAAATCACGATAGAAAAATCAATGGCCAGAAAAATAACAGATTTCCTCATATCGACTTGTACTTTTGTCGATTTACGGAGAACCTGGCAGTTTTCTGATAAAACTGATAGTGTCAATCAATTCTACGGGTTAACATACGTACACCAAAGTGGTTTCTACAATAGTCAGTTTTATCTGGTCTGCGCCAGGTATCAGCAGAAGCGCAAAAATGAAATGGTTCGAAGAAATCGCGCGGCCACATCCTCCCTCATTGCGGTGCCTATATGAATGCTTTAAAAACACCCGCCAGTCGAAACCTCTGTTTGTTTGGTCTACCGGTACGCTACCGGTAAAAACGGTTACCGGTACGCTACCGGTAACTACCGGTAAAAACCGGTAAAAACCGGTAAGAACCGGTAGCTACCAATAGCGTTTTTTGGTAATTACCGGTTCTACCGATAGCGGTTACTACCGACTCAGAACATTACTCGCAACGCGTGACGAATTTAGGGGGCGGTTTGCAATTACAATTAGGAATTAACCATTCTTACTTGCAAAAACTGATCAGAATTTTCGATTTTTAGGATTTGGAAAACTTTGGACTCTGCTGTGACGACGTCCTGTGGAACAAGAAATACAACACATTTCAAAAAGCTCAATGAATTCCTCATCGCTATTACAAGATTCAAACGAAGTGGCGAAGTCCGCAATTCGGTGTATCGGCGGGTCCCGTTGGGGAATCGGGTACAGTATTACTGGCGCGAAAAACAATTTTCACCGTGTGTTTTTCCAAAATATTTTTTCGCGCCGACGAAAATAGGAATTTTGTACCTGACTCCCCAACGGGACCCATCGGGCGCCCAATTGCGGACATCGCCACTAGTGCCACTTCGTTTGAATCAGTAATAGATCGTTCCAACTTCGATTCATTGAAGGAGATTACGATGGAGTTTATTTATTTATTTGATTGAGCTCAAATGATATTTTAAAATATCCAAAAATTTTAGATTTTCAATTAATGATGCTCAACTAGGAAAACGGCACGAAATTGTATTGCATGCGCCACGTTACGTCATCAACATATTTTTTCATTTTTTCACAATCAATAAAAAGTTTTCAGTTTCGAAAAAAAAAAAAAATATATATCTACTAGAAAACCAAGTGGAAAAAAATGAGTGGAATTCCATATGGACCAAATGAGTGTAAAAAATGAGTGGAATTCCAATTGGGCCATTTAAAAAAAAGCCAGCTTAAAAAAGGGGTCAGAACCAATTGGTTTTTTTTGGTGCTACCAATTGGTTTTCCAGCGCTGAAAAACCAACTGGTTTGTAATCCTCTGTGTGAACGCATTTGCGTCTTTGTTATTCGATTTTCACGAGAAAAGCACAGGCATTGAGCACTTACTCTGCCTCAAACGATCCCAGATTTTGCCGCATTGTTAGAGAAGAAACGTCGTGTTTTCGAATGGAACCATCTTTTCCAGCAGATAATATCTAAGTAGAACATTTTTATAAAATCAAAAACCTGCGCAACCTCAGTTTTTCCGAGAAATTTAACAGATGAAACTTCACTTCGGTGACCATCTGCTCGTGCGAGCTCTCGTGGCATTCCATCAACGCTGTCGAAAATCCATAAGCGTAACGAATTATCGACAGATGCAGAGATCTGAAAAATACGGAGTGAGTGGAGAACGGATCTCACCGATACCATAACAGGCTCTCCTGATATGAAATGAAGACAATTAACACTGTCAGAATGTGAATCAGTTAACTTTCCAATTAGCTCCTGTTTTTCTAGAGACCAGACTGCTATCGTGCCATGTTCATCAGCTGTAACCATTGTAGCTTGGCCATCATCACTGAAGATTTATATTTGCTTCAGCGAAAAAAATGGAGAACATACCGGAAAGCGATGCCTGTAATACACGAATCATGACAGAAAGAATTGAGAACCTTGTCGAGTTTGATATGATACAGAAGCACTTTTCCTGATTCTAGACCGATAGCTATAACATCCAACGCAGTAGTTTGCTTGAGCACAGTTACTGTTGAACCGAAATCTCTTTGAAAATCATGAACCACTTTTCCTGTTCGAATGTTAACTAATCGAATATGACCAGTAGTGCTTCCAACAAGAACTTTGTTCAAATAGGTACTTGGGTGAATAATTGCGGAAATCACAAAGCTGTTTCCACCTTCAATATATAAACGTGTCGTGAACGAAACTGTATCAATCACTCGAATTCCCGAGAGTGAATCAATTGCAACCTTAATTCATTTACAGTTAGAATAACGCTAACATTGTTTATACGAGATTTTCGCCAATGAGAATCATCATTTTAATTTCTGAATAAACTTCAATCGACTGTGTTACGTTCCTACAGAACGGTAAAGCAGAAACAACTTTTCCATGAGCAGCAAAAACACACCTAGAAACAATTGCTTCAAAATTAAACAAAAAAATCACTAACGAGCTGGAAGAAGTGATTGCACTAATTTTATTGGGAAATGGATTCGAAGCACCAATCGGGCGCAGTTTTTTCCCATTATAGTGCAGAATCGTGTTATCAACAGGGCACAAAATGGAAATTGTACTGTGTTTTCCAACATAAATAGATCTCACTGACGGTGACACCTTAAATTATTTATATATATTTATTTTTGTAAAGTGATACCTCGCCAGATACAACGCCCAAAAATCGGTATGGCGCAAAAAGCTCAGAATGGGCACGCTTCATTCTGAACAGTACCTGAAATAAGGCAAATGTAAGCAAATATTTCGAATCGATCAGACGGATCGAAAAACAGCCGAACAATCGAAGTCAGAATAATAGGCGATAACGCGCAATGAATTGAAGAAATTTTTTATCAAGAAATCTTATCGTATTTTTCGAACCACTGAAGTGTGCACATCGGAGTTCTTTCAAATCGGAACTGCATAAAAAACGATCGGAACTGCATAAAAAAACGAAAGGCGTAGAGTTCAATGCCTTGTCTGCAATACGAGCGTACGCAATTGCGTACGCAATCACTTTATTTACGAGCGCGGCATTTTTGAATTCTTTTTCAGCTGAATATTGTAATTATTTCCTCACGCTCTAATCTTCAACATGGCGGAAAAACTAGATGTTTTTAATCAAATTCTGACTGTTTCGCTGTTGCAACCACTAAGCCTCAGTCAAACTGACTTCAAGTGAGTCGAAGAAACTTTTTTATTTTGAAGTGTCGCTTTATTTTTCAAATATTCAGATCGTATAGAACCAAAGTCAATTTAAGAATTAGCGAACAGAGAAATGAAGCTAGTGGAGAGAAGGTATTATTGCAAGTTCAATAAATATAAATAACGACATGAAAAACAGGAAGTGAAATTCGAGATTAGCCGTCGCAATGATTTTGAATTTCTGTATGCAGAAGTCCTTAACAACGAAAAATATCAAAATCTTGCAAGAGATTTTGATCTCACAGTTGATTTTGACACATTCCCGAAAGTGATAGTGCAGCATCATCTTTGCAAAAAAATAGCAATGGCTGAAATGGAAGATGAAATCGATTCCCGGTTGAAAGGTATATATTAAACAGACTACAATTCAGTTTTTTCAAGACAGCTCTTTTTGGTAATATGTTCCAATTTTTGTTATTTATTTTTTTACTTCCTATTTGTGAGATAGAGCAAAAATATTGTTTACAAGTTTGATGGAGCAGAGGTCCTTGAGTTATAACGTCTTAAGGAAGTCAACATTTTAAGAATTTTCCAACAAAATGGTTTAGGCCCAGTTCTGCTCTTTAGGCCCAGTTTCTATCATATCTTAGGGTTTTTATTATAGAAAGTTTGTCATTACTTCCGTTTTATTGTTTCCCTCACGGATACGAACGCTAGTGACGCAATTTCTACTGAGATCATTATAATTATGGAAGCTGAGAAAACATGAATTTTCCAACAAAATGGTTTAGGCCCAGTTCTGCCCTTTAGGCCCAGTTTCTATCATATCTTAGGGTTTTTATTATAGAAAGTTTGTCATTACTTCCGTTTTATTGTTTCCCTCACAGATACGAACGCTAGTGACGCAATTTCTACTGAGATCATTATAATTATGGAAGCTGAGAAAACATCTTGCGCGTAAGACGCTTTTTCTGTCTATCGTATAATAAAACAAAAAATTACAAACTTTCAGATTTGAATTATTTTCAAAAACCCCGGTCAGTAAAGGAAAATTGTTTTCCATAAAATTATATGCTGTACGCGGAGATCTATTGATCTCCCATCTACTCAAAATTTGTTCTTCGCACTCGGTTGAGTTGAAATCATTGAGAAAAAGCACCGTGAGTAATTGTAATGCTGTCAACAAGCGTCAATTCGAGAAACATTAAGGAACAGTTAAATATCCTGCGGAACGAGTCAGACGATATCAAGACAGATGCAGCAAATCTTCGAATGAAAATGATAGAGCTTGAAAAAAACCTGCGACTAGCCGACGAACGTAATAGAGAACTGGAGGATGAGTTGGAGGTAATAACTATTATTCGTTTCTGATCAGACTCAAGTTTGACTCGAGTTTGACCGTATTCGTGGGGGGACGCAATTCCGCGTTTGATTATCAACTCCTACAATCTCATTGTCAGCTACGAATAATGACTCTGTAAAAATTGTTTGCCACCGCTCATTTATCTAAATAGTGTTAAATTTCTTTCTCGAGACTCGAGATAATTTTGTGAAAAAGGCGGGGCGGGGGAAAAGCAGCAATGTATCTATAGATGCTGTGACCAGGAGGTGATTACGATACTACCTGGTGGCCGTAATCAGGAATACGTTTACCAGGTTTTGTGAGAACGAACTCATTGTCAGATTAGTCGAATCTCGCCGTTTGCCAGCCAGAGAAATTATGCAGATATTTGAAAATTTCAGCTGGTGAAGGAAGAAAGGGAGAACATTCGAGTTTTAGCAGAAGAAAAGGAGCTGCTTGTAGATGAGTTACAAACTCAATTTGAGAACGCATCTAAAAACACTTTTGCAATCAAAGAAGAGCTTGAAATTGTTGGGAGAATGGTGAAATTGCTCCAATATAAGAGATTTATTCACGACTTTTTTAGTTGAAAGAAGAGCAAACCAAAGTAGATCAGATGAACAGAAAGTGTTTAAATCAGCAGAAGGATATTGGTCGTTTGAAAGCTGACAATGTTTCACTTTCAAAAAATGTCGAACGATTAACTCGAATTAACAACAATAGCGAGCATCAACAGCAACAACAAAGCGTTGATATTCGTAAGTTAAAAGAACTGGAAGCTGATTCTCAGGAGAAGGATTCGATAATTATTGCTCTAACGGAAACGGCTAATGTTTTAAGAAAAGAATTAGATGATGAGAAACTGAAACTACAAGAGCTTGGGGGAACATGTGATTCATTGAAAACTGAAAATGACGAAATTAAAGAAAGTAAGAGAGCATCGGAACTATTCGTATTGAAGGGAGTATCTATTTCAGAACTAATTTTTTATCGATGCAACCGTTTATTCAGCCCCTCTAATCTGTCTCGTGAAGCTTCTCTTGTTAACATAGGCGCATCAAAAAACATTTACAAATCTGTTCTCGGTTTTAACGAAAACGGTGTTCTATCTGGTACACCGCGACATGAAAAGGTATTTAAGTTTGAAAACCGGGCATAGACAAACTTTTTAGAATGCACCCTTCACAGATGGTTCTGCTCTGACAAACCCTGCAACACCTCATAACTCGCGTAACGCTCATCACCAAATGAATGGAGTAGGTAAAATAGATAATATTGTATTTCAATTACCAATTTAGATGAACCCGCTCATTTAGTTTATTTTTATTCAGAAGTTAGTTTCAAAAAAAAATTTGATTCTAATAAATATGACAATTAATCCGCTACTCGTGCAACGGTCCTAAAAATTTATTTCAATAGTTCATTGATTTTTTCGGAATTTGATTGTCCATTCGATGATGTCCCACTTCGGTCCTTAAAATAACAAATTTGTGAATGAATTGACATCATTGACATCAGACAACATTTTTGTCGCAACAATGAAATGAGTAGTTGCGAACATACAAACGGACAAATAGAAAAACAGAACTCTGAAAAGAAATATGGATTCATTAAATAAGAAAGATATCTATTACCAGCCTGGTCCTGCCGCTTCGCGGCATTCAGGCCGGGGAGAACAGTAGAAAATGAACCGAATTGGCAGACACGCGCAACCTAGGTAGGGCAAAAAGAAATCCACGTTGAAAATATTTATTTTCACGGCGGACGGAAGGAATGAATGACAGACATACTCCCTTTGCGGAATATATTATAAGAATGATGTATTTGTTAGTAAAAGATGGACGTGGCCTAGGAATTGTATTCTGTGACGCTCTCATTTCGAGTTTGTTTGATTTCATTTAATTTTTGCTAAAATTGAAAAACCCTGCATTTCCTGTATTCATTTTAATCATAATTATATCCTGTTAAATGAAGAATGGCCACTGGAAAAGTGACAGCGTTCTATTTGGGTGCTTGTGAAGTTTGAAATTGTTTGTAGACTCTTTAATCGCAATGCTTTAGACATGTTCGCTGGCTCAAAACAGTATATCCAATAGCAGATCATTAGAGGAACGGATTATTGAATATATAGAAAGCCTGCAACTCGGCGGAAAGTTATCGAGGGTCAATTCCGACTTTCCCGAGGAGGTGACTTTTCCTGTGAAATTTGAACGCGAGCTATAATATAGGTTTTCCGATGTATATGAATAATAAACGCTGGAAAGGCTAGCTGTTGTCTTTTTAAAACTAATAAAACAATTGACAAAAGAAAGATATCTTATTAAGATGAAAAATTAAAAACCTTTTACTTCGAATCCTTCATGCCCTAATCTTAAAGGAAAATTTCATAGGTGCAAATAGAAATAACGAAACATGGAGTGAGGATTTCGTCTACAACAACAGCTATCGTGAAACTAAGAATCCCACTGATTGAGCTTTTGATCGTTACAACATTCTTGGACAGTTTTGGAAAGTAGGATTTTTGCTCTTGTTGGTATCGCCACGAAATCTACCAAAGAAAAAGCGGGAGATCACTTGCGAGAGTTTTTACAGTCACACGTGCCGGCCGTTGTCAAATGCACAAAGCGCTATTTATTTAAACGAGATGGCAATTTCCAAAAATGGGCGCCACGGCCGGACCCATTGCGACATCGAGTACAGAATTTGTTACACTTTAAAATGTTGAATTTTTTCACATACTGTAATACATTGCGCAACGAGACCCAGAAGCGAAGAATTGCGCAATTATTATGGACTTCGCCCCTTCGTTTTACTATAGTTGTGTAATATTATTCCGAATTGGTTCTAATTCCAGGACCAACATAGTTTTTGTTGAAAAGAGAACAACTTCTAAGTACCATGTACATATTTTTCATCTGATGAATAGCACCTCGTCTTTCATAATGTGCAATATGCTAAAGGTACGTTACAAATAGATACTGTACAGAATCTGAGAAAAATGATTACAGGATGTATTCACTGAAGCTGAAGAGATGAATAAGCTTATCGAAGTGATCGAACCACCATCTCCCAATATCTTGTAGCTCATCCAATAACCTTCAATTTAGTATTTCTTGTAAAAAAGTTTAATCTAATTTGCATAAAATGATTTTATAAATGCTCAATTTTACAGCTTTCAAACGCGTCATACAGAACATGTTTAGTTCATTTGAGAGTCGAATATTTCATTTGTTAGAATATTTCAAAACGCTTCCCATGTTTTAGATTGAAAACTCATTGGGCTTGGAGAGCATGTTCCGGTACGGACTAAACTGCAAGTATTCTTTTTCAAGCTTCTTGGTTGCCTCAACACTGGTTGCGGGACCTATTGCAACCGCGCTGTGTAAGAAAGAGGAGCAAACGCTACAGGAATGTAAATCAAAAATACAAAAAGCACGTAGTTTGGTGGAGTATACAATGGTAGGTATTTATCTCCATATATTCTCGCTCCAGAGTCTGAAGAGTTGAGCAGAAATCATCATTATTTTTAACCAGCCTGATCCTGCGGCTTCGCCGCATGCAGGCCGGGGAGAACAGTATTGGGACCTTTCATTCGAAAAATGAATCGAATTGGCATAAGAATGATATATTCTGGACAGAATTAGAATATACTGAAGAGATTATGCGGTCCTGAATTTGCAAGATTTGAGATTCAAACGCTGCATTGCGGCCCGTCACAATTAAATTGTTATCGAAAAACTACGGTAGAATTCTACCGCGGGATACCGTATAACTACGTAGTTATTTATCTACCCTTTTTTTTTCTTTTTTTTTACACTGCGGAAAAATGATACACGTACTCCACTAGCAGAATATAATATAAGAATGATTATTATATCCAGTATCATAGGTTGTTCAAGGAATACCGGGACTTTCGATAGCTGTGTCTCACAACGGCAAAACTATTTGGAAAGCTGGTTTTGGATTCTCAAACGTAGAAACTTCCACCGATTGTACAGGTTAGTAAACTGAGGTTACCACCATTTACCGTCATAATTTCTGATCGACTTCACCCTTACCCTTACCAATTTTTTAAGGTGATTCGGTTATGCGTATTGCAAGCATTAGTAAACCCATAACAGCAGCTCTGACAGCGAACCTAGTCGAAAACGGCACTTTGGATTTGGATACTGATATAAGAGTCTGTTACGAAACTAAGAGAATCTTCCATCTTCACTCGTTCCAGAAATATTTGCCAGATTTCCCTTCTAAAACATTTAGCGATGAGGAAGTATTTATTACTATGCGACAACTTTTGTCTCATTCAGGGGGTATTCGCCATTACAAAACATCCAAGGTAAGCGGACAGATATCTTTCTCACAATCAGAACTCGAAAATCAAAATGTTTCGAAACCTGACCGGTTTTGTCAATTCGACTTTCACCAACTTCATATATCTGTCGTCGACTTCTTAAAAATAGTAGAACAATAAAATAGCTCGATCAAATATCGAGCGGCATACGCTCTGTAGAAGCTGACAAACTTTCGTGGATTTAAAAAATGTTTACAATAAGGGTCTGAGAAGGTAATTATTGAAAGAAATTACGAAGTTATTAAAAGTAAGTTATGAAGCTTTCGTTGACTGTTTTTTGTGGTAGTCTTTGAGAGCAGCTTGAATGGCATCTTGAGCGAGCACTGTTATAGAATGGTATATATTTGTAATTCTTTTTTACTTACTGGAACAGTGTAATTTGACTGGTGGAAGACATAATTCCTTCGCAATTTCGTCATTCTTTATTTTCGAAGCAAAATCAATGGTTTTTCCGTTAATCCATTCGGTTGCCAAAGAAGACGAAGCGATAGCACTCCCGCAGCCAAATGTTTTAAATTTTGCCTCAATAATTTTTCCGGCGTTATCTACCTGAAATGTTTGCTGTGTTTCAAACATTCTAAAAATTTGCGAACAACCTTGATCTGTAGTTTCATCACATCGCCACATGCCGGAGCTCCTACTATTCCTGTTCCAACATTCGGGTCATTTTTATCAAGAGATCCCACATTTCTAGGATTTTCGTAATGATCAATAACCTGAACGAGAAATAAGTATTTTTTCCGACTATTAATTCACCTTTTGATGATACTGGGCCCCACAAATGAAATTTGATGGCCAAATCAATTTTGGAAAAAGGGTTTTAGAAGCGGAACTGAGAAGCGACATTCTGAAAAAAGTGATCACAGGTTACGAGACCTTTTAGGCAACAAACATAAAATTCAATATTCGGCTGACTCGTGATAAAATTCTGAGCGCGGCTGAAGATTTTTCCAGCCACGGCCATCGATGTTGTGACAGAGTTAGAGTTCAGAATTCTACAGTTGTAAATAAGAAATATTAATAAACAATCAAATACGAGAGTCCTCCGAATTCGCATTCTCTCTTCATTCAGTTTTTATACATCCGGAGATCGCTGTTTATTCATAAAAACAATCAAGTGTTCTTGGACAACTGCGATAATTTTTCAGACCAAAATATGTTCAATTGAAGATCCCAGAAACAACAATACTGAAGTTGAAGAATTTCTCTCTAACAAGCATTATACATCATCTAGTGACGCCTTGAAAATTTTCAAGGATGATGACCTTGTCGAAAAACCGGGAACGAAGTTTTCTTATACTACTTACGGGTACACTTTGGCTGGGGCAGTTTTGGAAGCAGTTACAGGGAAATCATTCGAAATAATGGCACAAAATTTATTCTTGAAGCTTGGAATGCGGAACACCCAACTAGACACAAACCAAAAATTAGTGAGCCAAAGGGTCAGGTACGAAAAAAGATGCATTGAGAATTGAATATTGCGAGGAAATATCGTGAATAAAATATCATGAATCTACAGTGTACAGTACTGAATTACAGCTACTATCGGCGAAATGATAATCACATACTGGAAAACTGTCCCGAAGTTGATTGTTCCTACAAATATGCCGGCGGCGGTGTAATTTCGAATGTGACGGATTTACTTATTTTTGCAAACGCTATTCTGTACAGGTAAACTGATCTTCATTTCGACTGCGCTCCAAGATAATACTGATTAAAAGTGTTCTTACAGTCTTCAATCTGATTCATACGACGCGCTCATAAAAAAAGAAACAACAGAACTATTACTGAAGAATCATTCAAATGTAAACCAGAATACAGGAGCCGGATTGGGATGGTTTATAGTTTCTGGACAAAAAATTAAATCTTTGGAAAGTAGAAATCAGTGAGTTGATTGTTCAGTTTCCTTATAATTAGATCCAGGTCTTATGGATCACTTTTCTACCATACTGGTGCAGCTGTCGGTGCTTCATCTGCATTACTGATATACCCTGGTAATGAAACCCTTGAATATCCCTCGGGAGTCTGCGTTGCTATTCTATGTAACATTCAAAACGTCTCTGTTCTTCCTCTCGCGAAGTCCGTAGCTGAACTATTTGCTGATCAAAAATAAAGTTTTAGTATTTAATTAAAACTATAGTGCTTCCGTGTTTGTTTTTTGTGCGTACGCCCGCAGGTTTGATTACACATGTGAAATCGGAAATGAAATCATGAAATCGGTGAAAATGCCGTTCCTGATGGATTTTCACCAATTTTTTTGTCGGTAAAATTGAGTAATAAATGAAAAAAAAACATATTATGCGTTCCTGATTGTGAGAACTTAAGGGTTGAGATTCAAACGCGGAAAAGATCCCGTCACGACTTCAATCTTTTTTTGAAAAACTACGGTGGAATCCACCGTATTCGGATTATAACATTAATAAAAAAAAGCCTTTATTCACATACAGATTACTAAGTAATAATCATTACTTAAGAAAATAATTTTCTGTGAACAAATTTTTATTCAGATTCATGCCCCGTTTTTGTATCCAGATTAACACAGAAGATAAAATGCGAAAAATTAAAACCTTTTTGTTAACAAATTCTCAACTGACCACTAATCCAGTTCCTTCGCTTCATTATCTTGACGATTTAACAACAAGCGTTCATCAATTGTCTGAAAACGAACTCGGTTTTGAGAAGAAAGCGTAACTATTAAACATTCGTCCCTGAGATTGCAAGAGTTAAAATTAAAACGGAGAACTGTGTTCCCTCACGATTTTTAGAGAAACTATTACACGTACCACGTCAAGGTAGCCCAAGGGAAGAGAAATTTGACTTATTGCGAAAGTTAGGTCACTCACGTAAATTTGCACGTGAGCTTGAAATACATTTTCGTTTTCAGTACATTTACACGTGAGTGGTCTAACTTTTACCGATGGAAAATTTCTCTTCCCTTGGGCTACCTCGCCGTGAAACGTGTAATACGGTGGATTCTACCGTAGACTTCCAACAAAAAAGTCGTGCAGGGACGCGTTTGAATCTCAACGTTGACTCTACAACCATAAGAACGAATAATAGCGTTTTCAATGAATTTTGGCCTAACAATTAATCACAAAATTTGGAAACATTTTCCACGAAAATTCTAGCATTTTCGAATTTCCGCCAAAGTTTTAAAAATTTGAAAGTTCGCGGCAAACTGTAGGTGAAGCTGCGCCCCGAGACCCGGCTCGCATGCACGTGTCATCCGTTAAGTTTCACATTTTGAACGTTGTTAATGCCTCGTCCAAAGTACCGCTATAGAGGTGCGTAGAGGTGTCCAAAGTGACATAATTTTGTAGAGATCGTATTACCAGATTCAAACGAAGTGGCGATGTCCGCAATTGGGCGCCCGATGGGTCCCGTTGGGGAGTCGGGTACAAAATTCATTTTTCCGATGGCGCGAAAAAATATTTTCGAAAAACACACGGTGAAAAGTGCAAATGTGTTTCGCGCCAGTAATACTGTACCCGATTCCCCAACGGGACCCGCCGATACACCGAATTGCGGACTTCGCCACTTCGTTTGAATCTGGTAATAGAGGTCGTAGAGGTCCACAGAACACGATCGTGCACGATCACGTCTGCTTATTCCAATAAATGCAGCTTGTGGCGGCGCGACGTTTTGTGGGCGTGTCTGTAGAAAAAGGGGCGTGGCATTTCAAAAAAATTTCAAAAAAAATGTGTCCATTTTGTACGCGTTTCGTTCTCAATGATGCGGGCATTAAATTTCATCATTTTTTTTAGCAATCGGTTCGTCGTATTGGGTCATTTTGTTTTCTAAAAAAATTAGCCAATTTCGTCGAGAACTGACCGAGTTATGGCTGTTTTCCTGAGCACCGAATTTCAGCCGATTTTTGGGCGCGCCGACACAATCTCGATTTAATTAGCGCACTCTTTGTCTTTTACGTCTTGGTATGGAATGAGTTTTGGTCCGATTGACTTGGAAAAAATCAGGCCAATGTAAAAAATTGTCAGGAACGCGTTTTTGCCCTCAGAACCATGATTTTCGAGACACCCGAGCCGTGCCGGTCCAAAAACCGTCAAAATCTGGTGCGAAAGGTACCAAAAACCGACCGATTTGGCGGACCAGTTTTTCAGCTCTGGCGGCCGTATCTTTGGACGGATTGCCCAACAATTAGGTATAGGTTTGTAGTACTCGACGAGCTCTATAAGATGATGTAAAATTTGGAAAAAGTTTAGTTGAAAAATTTTCGGAAAACCCACTTTTTCAGATTTTTAGTACTGGGGGGATCGGTTTTTTCGGGTTCCTGGAAAATTTTTGCACTAAAACTATCGAGTGTTTTATATCAACATGATCGTCTTTGTGAAACGGAATGGAATCCAAAATTTTAGATTGATCCGTCCAGGCTCCGCCGAGTTAGTTTATTTAATCTCTGCGTCTCTCTCACTCACTGCGGCGGCGCGCACTCTCTCGCCGGTTCTCTCGCCTCGAGGCGCGTAGGCATTGTTTTACAGCTGTTTATGGCCTGTATTAGTGCACGGATAGGGGTATAAAGTATATCAAATGGTAGATATTGATTAGATCTTGGAGAATGTGGAACTTTTCGGAAACATAATTGAAAAATTTCCGGGAATCAGGCAAAATTGAATGTCAGTTGTGTTGGGTGGGGATTTTCTGTTGATTTTAGGGTATTCTTATTGGGAATTCCTTTTTTAATTGGGAATTTGGGACTTTTTGAACACCATGTGCCCGTTTTGTATTGGAATTTCAGAATTCCGCCCGCAGGGCGGACCGGGGCGGCGTTAGCCGCCCTATGTGCCCATTTTGTATTGGAAACTCGAAATTCCGCCCGCAGGGCGGACCGGGGCGGCGTCAGCCGCACCATGTGCCCACTTTGAATTGGAATCTAAAAAGTCCGCCCGCAGGGCGGACCGGGGCGGCGTAAGCCGCCCTATGTGCCTCCCAAACTATTTTCGCTCACAACTCGGCTCAAAATGGTCCGTTTGAGACGCGCTTTGGTGTATTCGCAACGTGTTCGCAACGCGAACACAGCTCCCCGCAGGGGCTAGGGAAACGAAGTTTCCCTAGTCTGCTTATTCCAATAAATGCAGCTTGTGGCGGCGCGACGTTTTGTGGGCGTGTCTGTAGAAAAAGGGGCGTGGCATTTCAAAAAAATTTCAAAAAAAATGTGTCCATTTTGTACGCGCTTCGTTCTCAATGATGCGGGCATTAAATTTCATCATTTTTTTTAGCAATCGGTTCGTCGCATTGGGTCATTTTGTTTTCTAAAAAAATTAGCCAATTTCGTCGAGAACTGACCGAGTTATGGCTGTTTTCCTGAGCACCGAATTCTCGCCGATTTTTCGGCCCGCCGACACAATCTCGATTTAATTAGCGCACTCTTTGTCTTTTACGTCTTGGTATGGAACGAGTTTTGGTCCGATTGACTTGAAAAAAATCAGGCCAATGTAAAAAATGGTCAGGAACGCGTTTTTGCCCTCAGAACCATGATTTTCGAGACACCCGAGCCGTGCCGGTCCAAAAACCGTCAAAATCTGGTGCGAAAGGTACCAAAAACCGACC